>ML819058.1:0-15908 GCA_009831015.1 Picea engelmannii | reverse complement strand
TAATCCGGCGACTGTTACGTCATGTAATGCTTCAGATACCTTCCGTTGATAGGGGCATTGAGGACTTCTCCGTCTAAGTTTTCCAGTAGGAAAGAATTTTTTCCTTCCAGAGCCGAGACCCTGAACGGTCCATACCAGAGGTGGTCAAATTTACCATGTTTTGCTGCTTCTTCCTTCCTTGCATCCCATCTTAACACTAAATCACCTGGGAGGAATTCTCTATCCTTTGCTTTGCGGTCGAACAATGCCTTCATGTCATCTTGGTACTTCTGCATCTTTTCATCAACTTCGAATCTATGTTGTTGAACCTCAATCAGCTGATTAATTCTCTTGGTTACATGATTCGGTTCTTCATTTTGATCTTGCCATAACTTCATCACTGGTAGCACTAGGTTTATAGGTAGAACAGCATATGTCAAATAGACCATTTGAAAAGGCAAAATGTCGATCGACCTTTTAGTGCTTATGCGGTTTGCCCAAAATGTGTATTTTAGGTGTACATGCCAAGACCTTTTATTTTCATCCAATACTTTCTTAATTATATTTACCAGGCTCTTGTTAGAAGACTCGGCCAATCCGTTCCCCTCGGGGTAATATGCTATGGAATGGCCAAGAACGATGTTATACTTTTGATAGAAGCTAATCATATCCATAGATTTAAAGGCCTGGGCATTGTCAGTAACTATTTTTTGGGGACAACCGAATCTTGACAAAATATTGTCTTATAATAAATCGATTACCACCGAGTCTGTTGCCCATTTTTTTGGAATAGCTTCCACCCACTTAGTAAAATAATCTGTATTTGTTAAGATCCACTTGTTTTGAGCACTGGAATGGGGATTAATATCACCTATGAATTCCAGACCCCATTGCTAAAATGGGACTTCAGCTTTGACTGGAACTAGAGGCAATGTCAGGAGCTTCTGTTTACCTGCGAATAGTTGACAAGGGTTGCAGGCACGCACTTTGGCATTGACGTCCGAAAAGAGTTTTGGCCAGTAGTACCCGACCCTCAAGATCTTGTAAGCTATATCTCTCCATGCATGATGCCCCCCACAGACTCCCTCATGAAATTCGTCTATAACCCACTGAGTTTCCGATTCAACTAAACAGACTAACAGGAAACCGAGTGGATCTTTCAAATATAGCTGACTTCCAGGGATACAATATTTAACTGCATGGAGTTTTAAAGTTCTGGCTTTGGATGTTGATAGCTCATTTGGGCATTTTAGAGTTAGCAGGTATGACACTATGTCACTGTACTAGCCCGGTGATAAGAACTTATCTTTGATCTTGTTTGGACTTGTTTCCTCATTCAGCTCGTTTAGGTTCGTGTCTTCATCACCTTCCTGCAGGCAATTGATATCTAGGGCTCTGAAATTCGACTCAGCTAAGATTTTGGCCAGGCCTTTCCCTTTTATCAATTTGGTCGGTTTGGCTTCCACATCAAATTCTTGGATTTTAGTGAGCCATCGCCCTCTTTTTCCATCGTTGTCTGGCTGTACCAATATATCTTTCACAGAACTGTTAAGCACGTATGTGATTATCTTTAAATGTAGTACATAAGTTCTGAATGCCTTTAATGCTTTTACCATTGCGTACGCATGTTTTTCTATTATGTCATACTTTAGTTCTGCGTCTCTAAGGCTCTTCCTAAAAAACGTGATTGGTTGTTTGAATCCTTCTACATTCTTTTGTAGGAGCACCGCGGCGATAGTATGTTCAGAGGCAAATGAGAAAATAAGAAAATCTTTCAGATAGTTTGGGCTAGCTAACACAGGTGCCTCACTTATGAATTTTTTAATATGTACAAACGATGCTCTGGCCTCGGTCATCCAATTTACTCTGTTGTCCTTCTTCAACATACCTGTGATCAATTTAACAATCTCAGCGAAATTCGGGATAAACCTTCGTAAAAACTTTATTCTTCCTAAGAAAGATTGAATCTCTTTTACATTTCTGGGAATATTTATAGTATCTTCAAATATTCAAATCTTCCCAAATATTTGTTTAAAGATATACCAAACCTGCGGCATTTTTCGAAAGTCTGTTTAAGATGGATCAAGTGTTCTTAATTGGTTTTAGAGAAAATCGTCAAATCGTCGAGGTAAATGTCTACGAACTTGTCCCTTTATCCTATGAAAGCGATGTCCATAGCACGCTGGAATGTGGCCCCTGCATTCATCAAACCAAAATGCATTTTGTCATACATGAACGTACCCCATGGTGTGGTGAAAGCAGTTTTTTCCCTGTCTTGTTCATTCATGGCAATTTGATTATAACCAGAGAACCCATCTATCATAGACATTCGATTTGCTCCAACAACTTTTTCTAACACATGGTCCATTTTGGGCAGCGGATAATTGTCCTTGAGAGATGACTTATTTAAGTTTCAGAAATCCACACACAGTCTGATTTCCCCACTCTTTTTCCTAATCGAGACCAGGTTTGCTACCCAGTCCGAGTATCTCAGAGGTACGATTATTTTCATGTCTAAAAGTTTCTTAACTTCTTTTTCGATCAAAGGTAACAAAATGGGGTTAATCTGCCTAAGCTTTTGCCTAAACGGTTTGACCCCAGGCTTCAAAGGTATCTTGTGATCAATTACGGAAGTATCATATGTTCTTAACTCATCATAAGACCAGGAGAAAACATCCTTATACTGTCTGAGTAGGTCTTTATACTTAATTTTCATTTCAAGAGGAAGGAACTTAGATATATTTACTATCCTGGATTCTTTTTCAGTTCCTAAATCACAGTCCTCCACTTCTTCTGGTTGAGGTTGTAAAGTGGATTTTACAGGTACGTCGTTATGATCAAAAAGTCTTTCTAAAGGAATCAATCCTTTCGGAATTTGGTTGATTTTAAGGACCAGCATATGATGATCTGCAAATTTTTCTCAGAAGGATTCAGGATCTTCCCCTTCTTGCATGATCCATATCGGGTCATTTTGATTTTCTTTGTCTACATGAGTTTCGGAGAATTCACCCACTGCTGCAAGAAATTTCTTAATTTGTTTGTCATCCTCAAAGACCTGCCAGTGTCGAATATTGTCTGGTATAGATTGTTTGTACCTGATTTCAATGTGATACTTCAATTTGAAAGTCATGGGGGGAGAGAAGGTTGAGGCTGCTTTTGCCAATGCATCAGCATGTAAATTCTCTGCGCGAGGGATAAAGTGGACATTTACGGATGAGAAAAAGTTTTCCATGAGATCCCAAGCACAATTTATGTATGTTCTTAATCTGGGATGCTTGGCTAGGTACTGTCGGTTTATTTGTTTGACTATTAACTCTGCATCACCATATACCTATAAGTTATTTATATTTATCTTCTTGGTAGCCTCTAATCCTAAGACCAATGCTTCATATTCGCATACGTTGGTAGTGTAATCTATATCCCACTGCAGTCAGTAGGAAAAAGGAACAACAAACTTACCTCCGGGAGCCACTAAAAGCACTCCTGCACCCGCCCCTTCAGAAGATGAAGCACCGTCAAAATACATTTTCCAGACACTGGTATTACACAGATCCTCTGTCATGTAACTTGACTCCTCTCGCTCTATATCATTTTCCTCCGGACAACCATCTAAACCATCATCAAAAGACAAGATGCAATTTCCCAGATCTTTGTCCGCAATGTAAATAGGGAAATTGTTTGGGTTTTGAGGGTCACTCACTGTATATGCTAATCTCGTTTCTCTATACAACCAAGTGAACTAACCACCGAACATAGGAATTGTGGAAAAAGTCATGTCCAATTGAAGAGAACCCCCCCAACTTGGCTCCCCATGACCTAGATAACAGCAAGCCATACTTAGGGGGAATATCTACGATAACCACATCCATCAGGATACTCTTAACCGGGACCTGCACCAGGGTAACTACCAGATCTTTTATCATCCCCATACACTTAACCCTTCTTGAGTCAAAAGAGTACAGATATCCATAAGGTCTGGTGATCTGGAGACCCAACTTGTCCATAATAATCTTAGGCATAACGTTATGGTAGGCTCCAGAGTCTAACATGCAATTATGTAGCAATTGATCATACACATTCAGAGTGATATAAAAGGGAGCAATGGTGTCTTTGGCCCCTTCAAAATGGGGACCAAAGTTGATGTTAGGTTTGTCATCTTCGAGGTTTAAAACATCATACAGGCTTTCTAGCTCAGAGACAACCATCACTTTGGTAATCATTTTTCGATAAACGGGGTTTTTTGCTAATTCTACCAAAGGGATTGGTATCTTAATTTTATTTATCTCATTTTCAAAACTGAAAGCTCCGTTCACCTTGTCTGTTTCTTTAGCTGATACTTTTGAATCCTTCATTTCTGACTTTTTCGTCTGGACCGCTTTATCGCTCATGGTCCTGGTTGAAGACGTAATTTTATTTGATGTTTCGGTTCCTTGTGCTTGGGTTTCAACTTTTTCCACTTCGGACTCTTGTGTGCTTACTACTTTAGTTTTTTTGTTGGGTAATAAGGTCTCTTCCAAAGGAGTCTCATAAGCTTGACCTCTTTGGAGGATTTTCTTGGGTCGAGTAGTTGAGGTGGGCTTACTCTTAGATCTTAAGTTGTACTTTGGTTGAAACTCAGCCATTATCTTCTCAGTTTCTGGTTGAGATTTACAGAGATCAGTGTGATCACCTTCTTCACCATTATTCGACGGTCATGGCGTGTTTAGAGAATTTTCATAGTGTTCTCGAGTCAGATATGGTTGAGTGCAGTCATCATCGAAGTTCGTGACATCATTATCCGAATCTCCGAAGTCTTGAAAATCGTTCGCTCCTATAAAATTTTCATTCTTTAAGGGAGCTTGTATTTTTTGATCTTCATTTTTTATTTGTCTTTGTTGGTTCGGGGGGTTGGGGTTCCTCTTGAAATCCTTTTTGGGGAAGGAATCATATTTGGCCTATTCCATCTCCATTCTAGATATTTTATTTGATGGTTCTTTAATTACTCTGGCCATATCGTCTACCCTATCCTCTGCGGATCTATTGGACCCTGAAGAACCTACTTGTTCTCTAAATCATTTGGTCTCTCGGTTTCCCATTTCTAATTTATCTTTAATCTTACCCGAAGTCATCATATTAGACTCTATTTCTACTGCATCATCCTGCATTCGGTTTAGGGTGGCTCCCCTTCTTTCTCACAAAATGAGTGCAAAATCTGGTTCGAAAGCTCCGGCGAAAGTTACTTTGGCCGCAAGTTGGGACGATTTAACCTCGGCTGGGATATTATTATACAGTTTGTTGAATCTTTGAATAAATTCCATGATTGTTTCTAAGTTCTTTTTCCTTAAAGACCCAAATTCGGATAAATAATATAGATGGTCTTTTCTCTCACCCCATTTTCTGAGGAAAGCATCTTCCAAAGTGTCATAAGACAAGATAGATGTTGCAGGTAAGCTCCGAAACCAAGTTTGGAACTAGCCTTCAAAGGTTTGGACAAGAATTCTCGAATAGACGTCCTCATGTTCAATACCCAGTACATCAACAAATTGATCGAAGAAATTAATATGTTCATCCGCGGTCAGATCCCCTTCCCCGGTGAATTTTGGTAAAATTTTTATGTAATTTTCGGGAAGGTCGTGTAGAGGGACGGGAAATACTAAGGGACCATATATGGCTGAAACTTTCGCAAACAATCTGGGAGGGGGAGAAGGTCCTTGGCCTCAAGAACCTCCTAGAGGGGCTCATCGTCCTCCTCCGATAAACCCTCCACCTCCTCCTATAAACCCTCCACCTCCTCCTCTGATGGCTGCCATCATTATTTGTGGAAAGTTATAAAGGGGGTTCTGGAAAATTAAAAGTGAATCTTTATTTTCCTCGTGAAGAGGAAAATATGATGAGGAAAGATAAGGAACGCGAGGACTCGGTTTCTCGGATCTGCAAGAGACGAAATTAGGAGAACCGACGGGTGTGGAAACTGATTGTGTAACACACTCTTCAGAATTTGGTGAGGTCGGGAAATTTAACTAAAGGAAAGATGGTATGTCCACTACCGACGAACTTTCAAGAGGGCCCTTTCCTTTGTGTACTAAGGGGATTCTCGGATGAATCTCACTCCTAACTTCGGAGCAGTTTGGCGTTGAAACTTTAGTATCAAACTGAGGACTGAGTGAAGTTGAGTGTTCAGAAGAAATATTAGTCTTCAGTGGTGGGGTTTTAAGTTTGTAAACTATAGCAGTTGGCTTAAGAGAGCCTCTCACCTTTAGAATCTTTTCGGGATCGGTAATGGGCGTAATCTGCTTACCATATGGGTTTTGTCTGGTATTCCTTCGACTGGATGCCAGTTTATTATTTGTGGAGTCACCAAGTGAAAGATTAGGAATCCTTAAAAGGTGTGTACTCTTTTTTCACTATCAAATGGTAGCACTTTCAATGAAAAAAAAATGTCGTTTTCCCAGGGAAAAATATTTCGTAACTTTGGTCCCCGACAATGGCGCCAGAAAGATGTTGTTCCAGAGTCTGTACTTAAGGCTTAGAAGTACAGTATCTAGGAATCCGAAAGTGGGAAAAAGGTGGAGAAGAGAGAAACGTCAACCTTCGGCAAAGGAAACTAGGGAAGATTTCTATGTTGGCATTGTCTAGCTTCCAACTGTTCCTGGATAGTTATATCTTGTTCAATGGCTGCCCATGAACGTTCAAGTTCGACCCGATTAGTAGTTGTTTTAAGAATAGTGTCGAAAAGGTTTAAAGCAATGTGTGTTTGATTTGATAATTCGGGTTCGATATTAGGCTATGTTGGTATAGGGACAGTCATGGAGGAACAGTAAAAATAAGAGAAACTTCAGAGAGAAATTAAGTGTTGTCTCAATTTGGTCGTATAAAAGAGAATTTACGGTTCGGAAATAAAACAGGATGCAAACCAAATGCTCTTTCCCATAACTGAGTTATATTTTAATAAAAGGTATGAGGTGGGAGAAAAACATTTAGCTGTCTATGGTGTAAGGCTCCTATCAAGGGAGAATCTCACGTATAAACAGAAGAGGAAAACTGTAGGGAAATAACCGATGTTGCAGAGAATATGTGTAGAATTTTGAAAGTGTAGACTAGTCTTACACCCGCTGATAGTTGGTACAGTGGAAAAATAGTAAACAATTATAGAAAACTAAAATTCATTCGCTATAGTAGTGGTCGTACTAAATTATAGCGAAGCACATTAGTTAGGAATATGAAATGAAACGAAATATGAGATACAAGAAAACAAACTTGTAACTCCGTCGTGATGGCATTGAGAATCTTCAGATTTGCTTTGTATTAACTCTCAAATGTAAAAAACTATGTTACAATCGACACAAAAAGGTCCAGCCCTTTTCTTTTCTTTCTGTGGTGTATTTATACAATTTTACAAATAAAATAGAATCTCAATAGTCACAATATTTTGGTTATGACAGGGAGGAGAGCAATCGCTCCATCTCTTCTTCTCTGTCTTCACTTGGTGCCATACGTTTGTCCTCACGCGTGCTCTGTGTAGGAGACACATCTTTCAACCAGTTGAGATATCAGTCGCGATGGTTTCGCTTGATAGTTGGCTTCAAAGAAGTAACATTCTCAGGATAACTGCGGCAGCCTATCTTCCATCTGTCCATCCATGATGTTGATGGCACATAATTGCACGTTGGGTCTAATCATGCATTTGTCTATTTGGACTATGTCCACCATAGTCACCTGGGAAATATCAGTCGAATCTCTCTCCTCTTTTTCCTTCAGATCAAGCGATATTTTTTCCACATTCGTTTGCATCAACATCTCAGCATTACCTCCACTGTCAATGCCTAGAAGATCGTCGTCTATAGAACTAAAGGCCTCTTCTAAGGAATTGGTTATATTTTTGTCTTGTTGCTTGGCTTTGGCGATGTTATGCTCCCATTCCTTTAATAGAATGTTTCCTCTGGTTTTCTCTGAAATGGTGAACCTGGGAGTACTTATGAAACCCTGTTGTTTGTGGCTATCACATCCTCTTGGAAGGTGACCCTAGCTACTCCGTCTTCTCTTTCTCTGGCAGATAAGTTCTTTGAAACCTGGTTGACTAGCAAACAATTGTCCCGAATCGCTTCTACCTTGGTAAGAAAATTTCACTGTGCCGCAGAGACTCTGCTCCAAATCTCGATCACCTGGGATTTGAACATCCCGATGTTTATTATTCTGTTCTCAGCGATCTCCACCCTATATTGTAGTTGTTCGATCAAATCCCTTTTATGGATCGCTTGCATCTGACCATCCCGGACCACCAGTTGTGCTTGCTTGAGCTTAGTTTTGAGCAGCTCTATCTCGTTTTTATCGGCCAACCTGGCCTACTCTATTCCTATGCTTTCCTGGTCTTGAGCAGTCTCTGTTGCTGTGGCCAATCTGGCTTCAAGGGTCCTAATGAGGCTATTTTTTCTTTTAAGTTGGTTTTTTAAGAGCCCGACTGAAAACTGATTCGCCAAGGCATATTCTCCTAGTGTACTTGCTATTTCAGAAGTGAATTGCTCATTCTTATTGTCCTTTCCATCAATTATAACTTTATATTTCTTGGCAGTTGACTCTCCTTCCTAATAGAATTCCCTTTTTACTACTGCCTTTCTCTTCTTATCAAAGAAAAACTCATTCAGAGGGATTTCTTCTACCCTTATGGGCCTCAACTCTTCATTGAATATCCATCCTGCATCGATATTTCCCTACGTAGACTGGAAGGGGGTAACTGAGGTGATAGGTTCTCTGATCTGCTTCGTTGATTTTCCTGGAGTAGCAACTGGACTCTGCTTCTTCAGTGGGTCAGGAGTCTTTATCTCTGCTTCCGGACTCTTAGTTTTCTCCACCTCATCCTGTTGTTTTCCTTGATTAGGAGTCGCATCCTTAGAGCCTTTGGCATATTTCTGTTTCGCTTCCAACGTACTCGGACCCTCACCTCACAACACTGCGGGGAGACAGCTGCATCGATGTTCCTAGAACTTCAAAACATCATCTCTTTCCTCGGGTGCCAAGGTTTGTATCTGAGCTAGAATCTCGGCATAGGACCTTGCGCCTCAGAAAATGTCATCCGAGGGTGAATTCTCGTGCTCAAATCTCTTGAGCCCGCAACTGGCCAAATGATTGCTCACGACCCTTTGCGGATCGTGCTTTTTATATTCAATGGAGACCAAATTCAGGTCTTCCAGGGCTGCCGCCTCAGCTTTGGCATGCCCAAAATCTAATAAAGAATAAGAATTCAAATGAATAGGAAAAGACGGCCATACCTTCTTCGAGTACCCTTTAAGTTCTTTGCTTACACCACCAATTACTGTTTGCCTAGCGACCTCATGACAAGACAACTTGTTAGGAATGAACAATGGCAACGCATGCGGGGGGACTGAAGCCCTGAAAACTCGGAGGTATGAAAATTTTGCTTCTAGATACAAGTCTGCTATGCTGCTCAGATACGTTACTATGTTGTCCGAGATCCGGGGTGGTGGGTGGAAAAAAATGGTGACATGCAGGGGCACCATCACCTAGTTAAAGATTTCATACACAAAATTTTCCGCTTTGTTTTCCCATAACTTTTCATGATAAACGTGTATGGGCTCATCTTCTATTGGAGTCCAACTCTAGCTCATTAAGGGAAATGGTGTCCATAATATATGCAGACATGAAGAATGAAGACACATTTCCGTTCTCTTTCTATGTCCAATACTCTGGGACCCGGCTGGTCGGGCTATCGAACAACATTATTGCCCAGTTGAAAGAACCGCCTTCGGTGACCCAAAACATTAGAGGCACCCATGGAAGATAAAAATGCGAGGTGTCCTCTTTCCCATATAGCCTACATGTCATCATGGCTACATATTTGTACTGATGTTCTAAAGAAGCGATTGAATATACGTCGTGGGTATCAGCTCTGAACTTCGTGGTGTTTGAAACCCAATCCTTTATTAAACTGGACATGGTTTTATCATACTGTATGCATTCCTTCTCCTTGAACTCGTCCAAGAATTCAGCACCATATGTGTAGTCGGTCTTCGTGGGAAGCTTATACATGGCTTGCAGATGTTCCGTCCTGAAAGTATCGATGGTGACTTTCTGCTCGTTCATGATGGTTCTGGTCGGTATGTCCACATGGTCCAACGCCCATCGGACCATGTCATAATATGGAAGCAGTTGTGGCCTGGCTACTACTCTATGCATTCCGGATTGAATGACTATTTTGTACTTGGTGGTTATATCATCTTTTTCATTGTCGTTGGAGTCGTCAGAATAGTCCACCAACTCTGCCTATAGAACATCCGAAACGAATGACCAATTAGGGACCGAATCGATACTTTGAGGTGAAGTATCAGAGACATTGTTTGAGCCTTGTCCCAAAACCTCAACATTTTCCTTTGATGCTTTTCGCGGAGCCACGACTGGAGATTGCATTTTGGCTCTTCTGCGATAGAAATGCATATACATACAGAAGTCAGTGGCTCAGAGATAATGCGCTCTGTGTAATATGAAATGCATTTGTTATAATGTACCACAGCTCTTATATATATTTTAAAACTCAGTACCTTTCAGAACAAGTCTGTCAAAACATATTTAGAAATAAATTTTTCCATAAAAATCTGATCTTATATTTATCGATTTACCCTATTTCCTCATTAATGTCATAAATTTTGGCGGTTTTAAAAGTCAGTTGGCGTATAGAAAAAATAAGGCTACCTCGTGAATCGTCCAAGCCTAGAAACGCAGGATATGTCTTAATTTAGCTTAATTAATCCGGTTTTACCAACTTTGATCAATATTTCGGTACTCGTTATATCGGAGATTTTATTTTAACACTTTGAATCTCTAACACCTGAGACTGCGAAGATCGATTTTGGTTAATAAAAGGTAATCGCAATTTGGGGCTCAATAAATTTTATAATTATTATATTCGCCATATCGCAACTTGGAGCTTTGAAGATAAGCTTCTGGGAGATTTACATGTCGAGCTGCGAAACCATGAGATTGCGATAACATGACTTGATTAAAAAGGGAAGATAATCTTAGATTGAGTGATTAGTTAATTACGTTATAACCGCATCGTGATTTTGCGAGTCGGGATTTAGACGGTGTAACTTTTGAAAAGGACAATGCCGAGTGGCGAAATGCTGAGAGAATATTTTACCATGGTTTAGCTTTTACCTTTGACCTTGACATGGGTTACTTAAATAAGGACCTCATGTTCTTGGCTATCAGGGCTATGACAACAAATTTTGGGGTTTGGCGAACGTCGAGGAGTGAAACCCCAATGATGTTTAATCATGGGTTAGGGAAAAATTTACCCTCGTTACTGTCTTGAGTGAAAAATTAAAATGACTTCATTGTTTCGTGGCTCAGGATGTGTGAACTACATGACTTATAGTATCCGACCTACGAAATCCTGAAGTAGAACAAAAGAGGAAACATTTTTACGAAAGGTAAGACTCGTTTCGAGAGTATAATAATCATCGTTGCTCGCGTGATAAAGCTTCAGAGATATCAATATCTCAGAGGGAAAATATGAAAACCATCTTTAGATTTCAAGCATTAAAAATGAAATTTGTGACGGGCTAGAAAAACAAGTGTGGCTCCAACAGAACCCATTCTCCCCTTGGAGAATGAAACCCAAGTGGTCAATTTGATGTCATTATCAGTTGATCCTACTCTCCCACTCGAGAGTAAACTTGATACTGCCCATGTTTTTCTTGTTGATACATACTCTACCATGTTGGGGGGTATTCCGCCTTCTCCCGTGGAAACCCCTCCACGTAATGAGTCCATTCGTTTTGATTGGGGTGTGCTAACTAGACCTCATCTTCCCTCTCATGTTCCTTTCCAAATCATAGTGCAGGTTTGTGATCGAAACATTCCTCAGACACTGATAGATGAAGTTTCATCCATTAGTATTTTGTCCTCTTTTGCTTGGAAAGCTTTGGGTTGTCCTCATCTTACGTCGGTTATGCAAAATTTGTTATCTTTTAACAGAAGAACCAGCCAACCTTTAGGGACCCTTCCTTAGTTTCCTGTAACTTTGGGAGGCAAAACTGTCTTTATTGATGTCATGGTAGTCCAAGACCCCATGGATTTCTCTTTACTCCTTGGGAGGGATTATGTCCATGCCATGAAAGCTATTGTGTCCACTCTTTTTCATGTGATATATTTCCCTCACGATGGAAGAGTTGTGACTATTGATCAATTTTCATTCATTGGTCCTGATTGGATTACCTCCCTTAGTGGTTCTTATATGCAGATGGTATCGCCCCTGCCACGGGTCAATTATGTGGTGTTGTCTCCCATGCCTTCCACTACTAATGACAATGAATTGGATCTAGTAGTTGACATGGTGATCTTTTCGGTAGGGCTATTGGAGCCTGACCTCCTTATCCCTCTCGCAACCCTCGACATGTGTTCCTTCCAGAGTGTGTTTCTTTTCTCAAATAAAGATGTCTTGGAAGCCATGACCAAGTTTTGTCTCTTGACATGGTGTCCTTCCAGAGAATTTTCCTCTTGGAAGCCGTGATCACAAAGAGCTTTGAGCATGATTTTCTGATTTCGATCTCATTAAAAAATGAAACCATCTTTGAGCATAGTTTTCTTCTTTCAAGCTCGTTAAAAAATGAAACCAACTATGAGGATAGTTTCACGTCTATGTGGAAACCTCGTTAAAAAATGAAACAGAGGTTATGAGCGTAGTTCTTGTTTTTTTGTCAAGCTCGTTAAAAAATGAAACATAGGTCTAAGGATTGAACCTAGATTCTCGAGCATAGTTCTTCTCTTGCATCAAGCTCGTTAAAAAATGAAAAAACTTCCTCCTCTCTGTTTAATTCAAGTCCTTCGTCTAGTATTTGAAGATTCCTTTCATTTTCCTTTGAAGTTGGATGAAATGAAGCTTGGGGGGGAATGCTTCCAGCCTCTGGACTTCATGTTAAAGTTGAGCCACTAGCTTCTTAAGCTGGGGGCTAAGTACCAACCATGCATTGGGAAGTCGCAAGCATAGTTTTCTATGGTTCAAGCTTGTGTAAAAATGAAACCACCTACCTGAAGCATAGTTTCCTCTGGTTCAAGCTTGTGTAAAAATGAAACCAGGTCCAAGCATAGTTTTGTTTAGTTTTTAATCTTGTGTAAAAATAAAATCTATCCCAAGATAGTTTTTTTTTGTTTTAAAGATTGCATAAAAATGAAAACAATCCTGAGCTTAGTCTGTGTTCTTTCTCATGCTCATAAATACATGAGAATAAGTTACCGAGCTTAGTATTTTTCTTTCTCATGCTCATAAATCAATTAGAATGTAACCGAGTAAACTTTTATCACTTTTTCGAACTCGTAAAGGTTATATGAAAAAGGAACCCCCTGGAGTTCCCTTTAGGCTCTTTTCAGACACTCTAAACATGAAAAGATTTTTGAGCGATCTTGTTCTTTTCATGCTCGTTAAAGTATTTGAAGAAAACATCTATTGAGGGATAGTTTATATCTTTTTCAGTCTCATCAGACTAACTTACGAAAAAGGACTTTCTAGAGTTTTCTTGAAGTGTTTTTCAGACTCTCTAAACATGAAAACCCCTCGATTTTTCCTCTCTTTGGACTCATTAAAGAAACATCGAAAGACCCATATGGGACTGAAACACTCCTTCTTAGGTTTCATTAAAAATAATCTGAGGGACTCATCCAAAGGATGAGCTTACATCGACAAGCATATGTTATCATCCTCAAGCTTGTGTAAAAATAAAGAGGTACTCGCCAGAAATGGTGGGGGAAAAATTGGAAGAGAAATGTGTCTAAACCTATATTCTATGGAAGAGTCTCCTTTGAACATGACACCCTTTAACTTTCTTTGTGTATAGGTTGGGAAAATCCACTTGTCTCTTGATCATACTCCTTTATAAGATTACAAATTGGTTTGTGATCCTTGTTTTTGATTCAGTGTTTCCAAGACAGTTGTCGTGTCATCAATATATTCAAAGAGAAGTTCAACCTGGAAAGCCTTCTATTGCGTCGGCCATTTCTACAGTCCTTAAGCCTTCTATTGTGTCGGCCATCCATGAGTCAGTATTGAATCACTTGTTACTCTCATCTACATCAAATATTGTTACTTGTTTCATGTCATTGATGTGGGATACATTAAGGCCCTCATGTGACAAGTCGTTTCCTGTCGACTTCAACTCATTATCCAGGAATTAGATTTAGAAATCAATTGGTACCTTGGAACTTGTATGCCTCAATGGCAGGTTTCCTCACTTTCGACAATGGGTTTTAATTATTGACCCTTGATCAGGAGATTCTACTGAGTGTTCGAATTCCACTCATTAATTCACATTCGTCGAATTGTACTAGAGTACCTTGGGATTCATTGACATTAATGGTGATTTCCCTCACACTTGTTAATGGTATACACTAATGATCAATAATCAAGTGGTTTCTTCCATGTTCAACTTCAGCACATGTATTTGCATGGTTAGATTCGTACTATAGAGTGGTGGAGATGAAGACCCTAGATCTTTTCTGAAAAATTCAGGTTGCATTGGAGTATATTCAGTTTGTACTATTGCATAGATCCACATTGTATGTCTTGTGGCTATGTTCAAATTTGAGTCTTTAACACATAGATCCACAGTGTATTTTTGGTGGCTATGTTCAGATTTGAGTCATATTGGCATGGATCCACAGTGTATGTTTGGTGGCCATGACCTGTATTACTTGACATGGATCTTCACATGTTGGCATTTATAATTTGAGACATTTGTATTCTAAGTATGGGAATTCCTACCTCAGTGATGATATATTATTGTACTGTATTTCCTTGTTTGTTGGCAGGTTTCCGACCGACGTGTTCCTTGTTCCCTACACACACTCGACAAAGTATTTCAGCTATCACTCTGTTCTACCTTCATACTTTGGGGGGGCCTTTGTTACACATTATTTTTGTCATCCCTATGACCGTTAACGATGTAAACCTATATGTTTCCTTCAGAGGGGTCAGTGGCCTGAATTCCTAAAGAAAGAAGAGAGAAGAACTTTGCCTGAGAGAAGAAATTGGATTTTCCTTTGTAAAAACCCTATTTAGGAGGATTTCCGCAGGTTGCTCTATACATAGGGTGTGGAAATGCCTGATTTCCGCAGGTTTCACTATAGCTAGGTTGTGGAGTTTCTGCAGGCTGCATTACAGCTAGGGTGCAGTGGCCTCCTATACGTGGGAAAAATGAGCATCTTCTCGATGCTTCTAGAAGGAGAAGCTTCTATGGTGAGGTGGCCTCCGAACGGTTTGGATCTTACTCACTTTCATGATTTAGTGGGATCATCCTAACCTCCTTACCTTATCCTATTCAACTTATAAAAGGAGAAGAGCTCTCATGGAGAAAGTTAGTTGGTTTTGGATCTTGGCTTTTGACGTTGAATTTGGCTTGATATTGTTAGCTTGGTTAGATTGGCTTTGAGATTTGCTTTGTCAAGATATATTGTGAGTAGCTATCAAATCCATGGTCTCAGAATCCTTGGAGCAAGAAGTGTGTGGGAAGCAAGGAACTGTTGGAAGGAACCTGACAACATCAAGGCATCTAGTTGTATCTTTCTTCCACATTATATAATATAGTGGTAGGTTTATTTCCCATAAAATAATTCTCATTTTATTACATGACTCCTTGATCACATG
Source organism: Picea engelmannii (assembly GCA_009831015.1). NCBI lineage: Eukaryota > Viridiplantae > Streptophyta > Pinopsida > Pinales > Pinaceae > Picea > Picea engelmannii. The sequence goes on along the minus strand of ML819058.1, from coordinate 298 downwards.
TTTAATTTTTCATTGAATATATTATTGTTTATTTCACTTTGGTTGGTTTGTGTCTCACTGCAGGATCAGTATCACAAGAGCACCAGAGCGAAACAGGAACAACAAAGACATAAGGAAGTGATATTCAAAGGTATGTCATCCATTCCTTATTTGGTAGTAAATTCAATGATTGTAACTTAGGGAAAGAGTCATGTCATGTATTGTTTTGTTATAGATCCAGGTGGATCTAGGGAGATTAGTTTATGTCCACATTCACTGATTTATCCAATAACAAGGGAGTGAGGGAGGGAGAGAGTGG
>ML819057.1:56241-80605 GCA_009831015.1 Picea engelmannii | reverse complement strand
AAAAAGAGAATGAGATGTTGGATCGATCCATAAATGTGACTGATAGTGAGAATTAAATATTGTCAAGGACCGAGGATGATAGAATCCTTTAGATCATATTTAAACCCATTAAAAGAGAAATCAAGAGTTCAAAATTCAGAACCTTTGAAATATTGATGCAAGGAAGTGGAATTGAAGTCTAGTTAGAGATCTTGAGATACCTCTTTGAAGGCATACAAAGAAGAAATATTGAAATTGTCTAAAGTGTAGGTTATTTTGATAAGGTATGGGATTAGGTCATCAAATCAAAAATGCGTTGGATTATATGATTTGGTGGCACTGTATCTTTACTTTCCTTTGTTTTTTTCTCCGCATTTTCTTTGCACTGTTTTTCTTTCCTATAAAAAAAAGTATCATATTATGTCTTATATACATAAATCTCTCGCCTATAAAATTTGATTAAACTCTATTAAAAAGATAATACACTACTTAGTGGATTTACAACTTGCATGTTTGTCAAATCAAGAGACGATAAATATTCATTATTCATGGTCACATGTTCTCTACGAAAGCACTCATATTATGTCAATGTTTCAGCATTATGATCACGATCATATAGTAATTTGTGCCTTAAAGTCATTTTCCTCATTTCTTGAAGTCCAAATAAAAAATAATGTATAAATCAACAACTTGAATCAGTAGAACCACTGTGGAATATGAGTTCGAATATCATATTTTATTAGTGCATGTGCTAAAAAGTTAAGTGGGCATGTGAAAGAACAAATGCGACTTAAAATTATGTTAAGCCCTAATATTGGCTCATTAGCCCTTAACTGGGGCATATTACATTAGTAATTTTATTTTATTTATGTCGGCTTTATTAGATTAGTTGTAATTATACCTCTTAGTCTCCTATATATACCAAGGAGACATTTTCATTTTGAATCATCTTGTACTTGAACATTTATGTGTGGTAAAAGGAGGTTGCCCCCTCGAAGAGGCTTATTATCTGAAATTATCTCTTTTTCAAGGCGTTAAGTACTTATTCTGAGTTTTTTCTATGCTATATTGATATTTGGTTCTTAACATATGGTATCATAGCTCAAGGTCTTGGGGTTTCGCTACTACATCTGTGATACCTTGGACTTTTCGCTATAAATATTTTTCTACAATGTTTCAGCGGGAACGACTTGTAGGATAATTATTAGATGGACCAAGGTACGTTGGGTTAAAATTTCAGCTCCTGAGGCCTTATACTTTCGGAGATACAGCTTGTACAAGTTAGGGTTCTGGAATCATCCTGAACTGAGTCATTGCGGAAATTTTGCTATAAAAGTTTTTTTGTAACGTTTCAGACCCTAAAATTTGGAGGATATTTATAGAAATTAGTAAGTTATCTATGGTAAAATGTTCAGCTTCTAGGTCATTGTACATTTTTAGATACACCCTGTGAAATATAGGGTATTTGACTAGTCCTGTTGACTAGTCTCAAGAAGGTGTTCTATGTAAAACAATCATAACTTCTTCCTAGAGTATCCAAATTGAGTGAGATTGATTGCATTGGATAGTTGACAGTCTGTAGTATTTTTGGTACACATTTCAGAATTTTATATCAATTATTTGTTGAAATTACTAAGACAACTGAGAGGGGGCGGGGTGAATCAGTTGTTATTGTGCTTAAACAATTTTAAGTCTATTAATACATCATTAATCTTTCTTCAAGTGATCATCAACATTATACAACACATGGAAAATAAAATAATGAGGATCAGTCACACATAAGATATACACAGAGACAGATTTTTCACGAGGAAACCCATAAAGGGAGAAAACCTCTTCTTCTTCGAAATGATAGGTAGTCTTTTAAGTTCTGTACATCATCTATAATTGAGCACCAACTCAATGTAAGGCTACAACCTCTGTTTTGCAAGCTGCAACTTTCTGAGATAACCAACTCTCTGTTTTCTCTAGCACCCACTAGAAGGAAGCACCAACTCCCTGGTTTCTCTAGCACCAACTAGAAGGAAGCACCAACTCCCCAGTTTCTCTAGCACCAACTAGAAGGAAGCTACAACTCCCTGTGTTCAAGCACCCACTTAAACCTCTAAGGACATCAGTCCTCCCTAGCACCTGCCAACCACCCTGGAATATGAATATGAAATACTGAAACCAATTACAGTGATATAGTGTTCAATAACAGCTTACCAGTCTCATCACTGTTGGTCACTATAATTGCTTATTTAACTAAACAATCAAGTGCTACATAAATTGTCAACCCAGGGAAGTCTGTTTATTTCAAAGGTAGTCACGCACTATATATGCTCAATCTCAAAAGAAACCTAGAGTTGTAGTAAAAATATATTAGTCACACTTTGCCTTGAACAAACTGAAGTTCTAACTTGAATTACAGTAAAGCAATCTACCTATTGCAGAGTTTAATGTTTAAAGAAATAATTGTCCAAAGAATCCTGTATTACATTAAGAAAATAACAACCTGGAAAGAAATCCTTCAAGACACTACAAAAGGAAAGACCAACTATCTTATAACAGAGAACATGACCCTATTCCCCAAGCAGGAATATTCAGCACCTGTTTCTGATCACCACACTTTTATGAACTCATTGCTAATTGAAATGATTGACACACACTGAAGACTAACTATCTATTAACATAGAACAAGACCCTATTCCCCAAGAAGGAATCTTCAACACCTGTTTCCGATTAGCACACTTTCATGGACTCATTACTAATTGGAATAATTGACACACATTGAAGGCTAACTATCTCTTAACAGGGAACATGACCCTATTCCCCAAGCAGGAATCTTCAGCACCTGTCCCTAATTATCACTCCTTCATAAATTCACCAAACATGATTGCTAACTAGAATGATTAACAATTACCCAAGCATGAATCATATGAAAACAATGTAACAATTAGTAAAGCAGAGTTTAGTAAAGTAGTGTTTCAGCAAAACAAAGTTCAGTAAAGTAGTGTTTCAGCAAAACATAATTTAATCAAGGCATGAACAGAAATAACACTAACACACTACAAAGCTAATGGGTGAATCTTTTGAATAAGGTGGGCCCTCCCTTCTCACAAGATTCCCCTGAAACGAAAGGAACTAGAGAGAAATGCTCAGAATAGTCTTTTATTCATATGTCAACTGTATCATATTACAATCTGAAGTAGAACACGTCCTTCTCTGTAAAATCCTTTCTTAGCTAAAAAGAAGGTCCTCTCTAATGATGATTTCCTCTTATTTAAAGGGGAGAATCCCCTCGATACAATTTGATCATCCAATTACATTTGCACATCTGAATCCTATTCTTAGTTAGATATGATTTCTATACTGGAATAGGATATCCTAATATCCCGTAACAGAATGCTATTACAAGTGCTGAGTGAGGTGTTTCTGTTGCGGCTGGAGTAACAACTTCTTGTTACTGCTGTTGTATGTTGTTTCAGCATCGCAAATTGTGGGTTGTTTCATCCACGAGATTTGCGTTCTGACTGTTTCAGCAACCTGGTCTCAGGCAGCAGCGATGGTTAATGTTGGCTCAAGGTGCGACTGTTGTGGTCAATGTAACAGTTTTGTGTTGTTGTTTCAACATCGTAGACCACAGATTGTGTAACAACTTCTTCTGTGTGAGTTGTTGTTTCAACATCGTAGACCACAGAGAGTGTAACAACTTCTTCCGTGTGAGTTTTTGTTTCAGCATCATAGTCCACGGAGAGTGTAACAACTTCTTATGTGTGAGTTTTTGTTTCAACATCGTAGTCCATAGACTGTTTCAGCCATAGGGTTTGTGTGCTTTAACTATTTCAGCAACATGCCTTAATGCTAATCTGCAGTTCGAACTGTTTCAACACTTATACATTTCTGATCAACGGTTAAGTATGAGAGTAATCTAAAATTATATGCAAAACAAATTAAACATATAGTAAAGAGAGGAGATGTTGTATACCTTTGGAAAGATAGGGTAAGGTGATAATGTGAGTTTAAATGTGAGTGAAACAAGGGTGTAATGGTAGAAAAAAGTGTGAGCAAAAAGGTACATTATAGGGTCCTAACATCCCCCCCAACTTAAAATGTTGCATGTCCTTAGGCAACTTCACTCTGAATTGGAATCTGAATACCGACTCTGAGAGTGCAAATTACTCAAGCAGTAGTTGTGGAAGGTGATGTATGTTGGAGCTCTGAACCCTTGAACGCATTGTAACCTTTTCCAAACTACTGTTTCGGCCTTCTTGGGAAACTTATAATGAACTTGATATTTCTCTGCTGGCATCCAGAGGATAGGAAAATGAAACTGATACCCTATCCAGCTTTCAACACATTGCTGAACACACTTGATGTAGCTAGGTACCCTGGAGATTTCTATCTCAAGATTAGTGGGGCTATAAGGATTGTGTTCCTATATTTTCTTAGTAGATTGTTGCCAAAACATGTTATTTTCCTGTAGGGAAACAATCTCTGTGGATTTAATGAAATGTTGACACTCCTGAAACACTGATGTCTGTAATTACTAAATGTGTTGAGTCATCCCTGGTTTCTTTAAAAACTGATAATACTCTGTAACAAAGGTGGCAACATTTTGTGGTTCTGGCCTTATCCAGAGAAGGCGATTATCCTCGTTATGCTTGGCATCTAGGAAGTCATCCTGCCATATAATCTGATTGTTGAGGAAGGAGGTGAGTGCTCGAATCTGGATGTCACCGACAAGAGGGTTACGGTTAAGTTGTCGGTTCTCAGGGATGGCCTCATTATGAAAATATAACTCATAGAGGAGGTGTTGATCCATAACAGAGGCTTCTGCAAAGGTTTTGATAAAATCTGTTGGATTTAACACTGCATGGGGTCTGCCTTCTTTGATTTATTTGATCTGAAACCATGTAATTCATTCCATGAGGAACAGAGAGTAATTGCAGGATGGTTTCCTTGCAGCCAATAGCTTTTGTGCTAAGTCAAATATCATAAGAAACTTGTCTTTTATCTCTTTATTCTGTTTCTTAAGGGAACACGATTCCTGGCGTGTTTGATCCAAATCTTCCCAGTTTGAATAGATATGGTTTATCTAGATTTGTCTGTGTTCCTGTAGGATTTTGGCCTGTGTAACAACAGACTCTTTTTTCCATTTTTCTATTATTGCCTGCTCATCCCATGGCTGAGTTTGTGTTTCAGCATTGCAAGTGGTAGGCTGAGGTAGGGTCTGAGTGGCTTGTTCCACAAAGGTGTGGGTATTGATCTGGCTGGGAGGGGTAGATTCATCAATACGAAGTGTTTGTACAACTTTATTAACAAAAGAAGGGGCTTCATATTTGGGAATTATTGTAGGGTAGGGTTCAGTTTTAATTTTGGAAGGTCCTGCTGGTTCTTGTGTAACATCGGGTTTTTCTTCTTTGACTGCAAAATTTGTAGGTGCAGGGGAAGCTCCTGGCATTGGAATTTGAATTACTTTGTAGCCTTATTGATAGTAGATGTCCCCACATTGACTGCACATATATTCTCTGCATGGATTCTCTATTGTAGTTCCCTCTGACATGGTCGCTATGCGAGCTAGGGTGTACAATTTAAGTTCCTTCTCATAGGCTTCCTTTGCCATGGCTAGCTCTTGCTTGTAGGCTTCCAATTCAGACCTTATGAACTCATTTTCTTGTAAGACAGAGGTCATTGTTGATTCTGGTTGAGGGGTGACTGGTTCTTGTGTAGCATTCACAACCGCACTAGCTGGTTCTTTTGGAGCAGCTACATGATCGATAGTTGATTCTTGTGTTCCAGCTTCTTGATGTAAATAAAGTAATGTTGTAGCACCCTGGGCCTCTGATTCCTGTGTCTCGGTATCAATATCAGCAGCTGGTTCTTGTGTTTCAGCTGTAGCTGGTTCTTGTGTGACAACTATAGTTGGTTCTTGTGTTTCAACTACTGAATGGGTAGCTGGTTCTTGTGGTTCAACTACTAAATGAGTAGCTGGTTCTTGTGTTTCAGCTACTAAATGGGTAGCTAGTTCTTGTGGTTTAACTAACAAATGGGTAGTTGGTTCTTGTGGTTCAGCTACTGAATGAGTAGTTGGTTCTTGTGTTTCAGCTACTTGATTTGAAACGAATGATGTCGCAACACACTGGGCATCTGGTTCTTGTATTTTAGTGCCCGTGGGTGGAATAGGTAAAGATTTCGGAATTTGGGAGGTCGGAGGTGCACGGGGTTTTAGTTGTATGGGTTGGGGACTTAGGGCAGTGGCAGTAGTAGCTGCCCTTGTTGAGGCCCTTGTTCGTTTTCTTTGTAAAAAGGGCAGAAATAAAGGAATTTGCTTTCGTTTGCGTGGGGGCTTTTCCTCAATTATGGGACAGGGAGAATTGTTTGGTTCAGAATCATCGCTAAGAATATGAAGGGAAGGAGTGGATGACTCTGGTAAAATGTGGGGCGGGCTTGGTATGGTAGGGGGGTCAATTGGATTGATTGGGTCTGTAGGTGGACTGTTAGGTACTTCTGGAGGGTCTGGAGGGTTTTGTGGTTGATGTTCCTGAAGATTTTCAGGAATTTCAATAGCTTCTTGGGGTTCTATGGGTGGGTTGTTTAGTGGAGGGTTTTGTTGGGCAAAACCCTTTTGGATAAGTAGTTGAACGAGACGGTGATGGGTGAGTGAAAGGGTGGGATCTTTAGCCTTTTTATAGTAGTGCGGCATATTCTTAAGACATCCGAGCAGATAATAAGGAATGTTCACCAATCTAGCATGTCGTAAATGAGACAACATGACAAAATCGGACTGGTACACTACTTGGTATCGTCCTTCACAGGTAAGGTAGTGCTTGAAAAATTTTGCAAATTTCGGCCATGGAGGCGGCAACAAGCTAAGTCGGACACCCCGACCTTTGGGTTCAATTTGTTCCCCTGGCAAGAGGAAATCCTGCTGGGCATTGAGGATGATATGTTTGCGGCTGAATAGGCGAATTCCATTGGTAGGGAGACCCAAAACCTGCATTATATCCTCTTTTGTAAATGTTATCCAAACCCCTTGAACAAAGGAATGATATTCCTGGAGATTTCGAGCAAATTGCAGAACCTGTTGTTGATCAAACCCCTGGAGTCTCTGAAAATAACCGAGCCATCCTGCCTGTAGGAAAATTTGATAGACTTCTGGATACAGTTCTAACAGGGCTGTCATGGCAGGTTCGTACCATATAACAGGGCCTCCCATAGCTAACAGCTCGGTAAAATGCAGCGTCAAAGAGTCGAGTAACCGCTTCTGTGTAGAGTGAGTTTTTCGAGTGAAGGCATGCAAATGGTGGTGGAACAAATGAAAGGATGGTAAATAGGAATGGCGGTGGTTAATTCATGTGAAATGATGGTATAAAACTTTGATGTTTCCTTTCCCCCCTTCAAGTGCGGCTAATAATGATTTTACATGAGTGGTAATAATGAGTTGGAATCTTCTCATTAACTATAGCTTAATTGTATTTACATAAAATTTACATACCTCACTTTTACCTTTTGATTCGTACTTCAAACAAAATATAGTGCATGTCCATAATAGTTTTACAGTGGCTGTGGCAGAGACTTTTGATTTGTTAGAGGAATTGTATCATAGATTTGTTTGCTGGAAGGACAAAATGTAGTATGAGAGCGCAAAAGCTTATTGACAGAGAATGCTGAAAAGTTGGTGTTTCATCCATAGGAAGAATAGAGAAATGTTTGTTGAAGAGTGATGTTGCAGAATACTGCTGAGGAAGTGGTGTTTCAGCCATAGAAATAAGGGCAAAACAACTATTGAACGGTGTTGTTTCGTCAATGGGAAAATGTGAAGAATTGTTGAACAATAGTGTTTCGACAATGGGAAAATGTGAAGAATTGTGGAACAGTGGTGTTTCGGCAATGGGAAAATGTGAAGAATTGCGGAACAATGGTGTTTCAGCAATGGGAAAATGGCGAAAGGTTGCTGACAATGGTGTTTCAACAATGGGGAAAATGGTGAAAGGTTGCTGAATAGTGGTGTTTCAGCAATGGGGAAAATGGCGAAACGTTGCTGGACAGTGGTGTTTCAGCAATGGGAAGATGGTGAAGGGTTGCTGAACAATGGCGTTTCAGCAATGGGAAAATGGTAAAGGGTTGTTGAACAGTGGTTTCTCAGCAATGGGGGAGCTTGGATCTTCTTGAAGTAAGATCGTCCTTCCTTAGTAGGCCTTTGCTTTGATCGAGAATCTGCAAAAAACAATTGTAACATGGTATTTCTTGACAGGGATTATTAGTAAACGAAATCTAATCTAATACTAAAGAAATTAAATTAAAATAATTAATTGCAATGAGGGGTAGGAGCCCCCTCTAAAAATAGGTAATGAGAGTCTGCCACACATGTAGCCTTAAAATCTTCTTTGGAAATAGGGCGCTGGTACAGACGGAGTTGGTGACCATTTACAAGTAATGGTGTTTTAGAGTCATTGATTGTGAGGAGCCTTACTGTTCCATTGGGGAAAACAGTGTCTACTTCGTAGGGTCCAAGCCATCTTGTACGTAGTTTTCCCTGAAATTCTTTAAATCGAGAGTCGTACAGTAGGGCCCAATTACCTTTTTGGAATTGCTTATGCTTGATAGTTTTTTCATGCCATTTTGATCTTTGTTGTTGAATCATAGTTGTCTGATGAATGGCATCTAGTCTTTTTTCATCCAATTCATTAAGCCGTTGCAACCTAACTGTCTGTGCATCGGTCAAATCAAGGTTGACAGCTAAAGCAGTCCTTAAGGTTTTGATTTCAAATTCCACAAGAAAGACAACACTTTTTCCATAAACTAATTCATATGGAGAGAATCCTGTAGTATTTCTCCAGGTAGTTCTGTAGGCCCATAATGCTTCTGGGAGCCTGTGCGACTAGTCCTTTCTGTTTTCCTTCACTGTTTTTGTGAGAATGACTTCTATTACTTTATTTGTGCTTTCCACCTGTCCATTGGCTTGGGGGTGGTATGTTGTAGTCATTCTATGCTGAATATGATATTTTTGAAGCGTGTCTTTAAAATCATGAGAAGTGAAAGCAGGTCCTCCATCTGTAACTAATTCTCTTGGCACTCCAAATCTGATGAAGATGTCTTAAAATAAGAAATCTAGAACTGCTTCTTCAGTTGCTCTATGGAGTGCTTTAGCTTCCACCCACTTGGTCATATAATTTGTGCAGACCACTATGTAAACTTTTTGATTGGATGGGGGGTTAATGGGTCCTACAAAGTCTAAGGCCCATCTTTTGAATGGTTCAAGTACTATCTGGGGGTTTAATTGGAATTTCATATCTATGATTAGGTTGGCCCATTCTTTGGAAGCTATCATAGGCCCAGACATATTTCTTTGCATCTTTAAAAAGTGAGGGCCAATAATACCCCATCCTGAGAATTTTATGTGTTGTTCTTTTATCAGAAAAATGCCCTCCACAAGGGCCATCATGACAAGATTTTAGTAGATTATAAACCTCATCTTCTCTAATGCAACTTCATATTTCTTGATCAAGTCCTGTGTGGAAAATACACCCACTTATCCAGCTATACCGAGCACTTTGTTGAATGATTCTTCTTTTCTCTCGGTGGGATAGGTGTGGTGGTAACTTCCCTTCAACCAAGTAGTTAACGATGTCTGCATACCAAGGTGAGTGAGCAGATACTGCAAATAGATATTCATCAGGAAATGAATCATCTACTGGGGTATCATCATCAGGTGTTAACCGAGAAAGGAAATCAGCAACTACATTTTCTTTTCCTGGTCTATCTACAATTGTAATATCAAATTCTTGCAATAATAGTAACCATCTAGTGACTCGAGAATTTGTGATAGGTTTGTTCATTAAATATTTTATAGCTGAGTGATCAGTATGGACAAGAGTAGAGTAGCCAGTGATATAATGTCTAAATTTATTAATAGCATAGATAACTGCTAAGAATTCATTTTCGGTAACTATATAATTGAGTTCAGCAGGATTCATATTCTTGCTAATGAAATAAATAACATAAGTGAGATGATTTTCTTCTTGTCCCAAGACAAATCCTATTGCAGTATCTGAAGCATCAGAGGATATATGAAACGAAAGTGTCCAATCAGGTCCTCTAAGAATAGGAGTTGTAGATAATTGATGTTTAAGTGTATTAAATGCTTCCTGGCAAGAATTAGTCCATTTGAATTCAACATTTTTCATCAGTAACACAAACAAGGGAGAAGCTATTTTGGAATTATCATCCACCATTTGAGCCTTCATGGTGATAGTTGGCAAGCCTTCCTATCTAGGAATGGATTTGCCACTCTCGAGTCTGTCCAAGTAGACAAGGTTGTGGTTACAAAAACTATGGTTGGGCCAGCCATGCCATTTCATATCCTTCTACCCCATGTTGAACCCTTGGGTTGCCCTGACGTGGACCTACCCGATATTATTGTCGACCCGGGTGCTAAAGAAAATATCAAGGCCGTCAAAAGGCCCGTGAAGAAGAAAGGTAAGAGTGACACCACTGTCAACAGTAAGGGGAAGAAACATGCTTGATGGATATTGAGATGTGCAAGGAAAAAACCCAAGCCAAACGTTGACCAAAAGCCCATATTGTTGAGAGAAGACTCGAACTTCGATATTGAGAGTTTCCTAGCTGAGGAATACCCCTATTCCCATGGCCTATGATCTAAAGAACCCTATGACTATGTCTCTAAATTACCCCCGTGCCTCAAAAACGACCCAAACTACCCGGGAATCAAGCTGCACAAGGAAACCCCTGGTAACTTGAACAAACCCTCGCCTGTGATATCAAAACCTGAGCAACCATCATGTATCCAATGTAATTCTTGGCTAGAGCGTTATTACATTGACGTTCCCCTGTTGCAATCAAAGATCAAATTTTTAGAGGAACGAGTAACAATGTTGTCGAAGGAGAACGACAGGCTTCAATCCAATGAAAAGAAACAAAAAACCACCAGTTCGATTGTCTTCAGGAACATCGAGGCAGCAACGACCTTTGTCAATTCAAAATTATCATGACCGAGTTGCCCAGGTATGTGTTTCGACATCGATTTTTATTTGTAAGTTTGATTTAATTAATATAACAGATTGGGTTTTTCTTTCAAATTAGCTCTGTTCGTTTTAATATATTCGAAATGATTCTGTTATAGTTTGATCATAAAAAACGATTTTGTTGTGGATCCTGTACAATAGATTCATTTTACTAAATTCGAATGTAACTATGATTTGGTTATGTGATTTTGTTGTGCCCAGCTTAGTATAATCCATTGATTTGTTTTTTATTATGTTTGGCTTGTTTTTGAGTCAATTTTGTTCGTTTGATTTAGAATAGTCGATTGGGTTTGATTTCGATTAGTTTTGTTTGTTTCTAATAGGTTCAAAACAATCCTGTTGACTTCGATTATCCGAATAACAATTCTGTTTTGTTTTGAATAAATATTCTAGTTTGGATTTTGATTACATTCGACCTGTGCAAAAGATCTATTTGCTAAAATCGTGTAGCTGTGTTGATTGATATGATTTTGCATAACGATTGCGTCGGCCCCAAACTGTTTCGATTCGTTACTGTTTTATTTGATTTGCAAATGATTGTTGGTGCCACGATTAGTATGATCGTTTGTATATTTTTAATATAGTTCTATTAATTTGAAAAACGATCCTGTTGATTTCGTTTTGATTCGAAAATGATTTTGTTAATGGATGAGGTGACATAAACTATTACATGAATGATTTTTTTAACCGGTTACAGTTTGTGCCGATCAAAATTGGTTCATGAAAATGATTTCATTGCTATCGAATTATCTAAGCAATTATGTTTACCCCGAATTGGTAATGACAAATGTTGAACAGGGTGTATGTATCTCTGTTTCCATTCGTTTGACCACGATTTCGTTTGTTTCAATTTGCATACAAGTTTTGATTTGTTGTGGTATGAATTACTCACTTCGTTTGGAATTAGTTTTGGTTTAATAAATCAAATATAACTCTGTTAAGTTTTTGGATTGATTTTAAAACAGTTCTGTGCTCAAATTAGACCAGCTACAGAATCGCAAGATTCTGTAGCTAGTCTTAAAAATTAGATTTTTGTCAATTTTATCAATAAAATATCCTCTAAACTTGCCTATTTTTCTCTTCTTTCAGGTGCATACAAATTACAATGATCAATTGGGCATGCTGTGGTAGTTTAGGAGATACTTTGGATATGGTTTTGTTTTAGGTTGTTAGCTTGAGTCAGAAATAGAGACTTGGGGTATTATCCCTAGATTTTTGTAAAACTGCTTTGATAATTCCCACAGGGATGTTTTACCCTATGGGAGGTCCTTAAATACTTTTCATTGTTTGTAATGGACCCATCATCATCACTGTTGGGAGAACCAGACTATGGATTTATAATGATGCAGGCTGAGATGAAAGTTGATGTCTTGCAACAGCTTTAGCTTTAAATATATCAAACTTTTGTTTCGAGTTTTATTCATATCAGTTGGAAATTAATTATCGACTACTTTAGCTATCGTAATTCGTTGCAGGTTGATGTGATTTGGTTTATATGTTGTCCATATCTGATCTCTTTTATTTAAAAAATACAACGATTACTCTATTTCAATTTAATGAATATAGGTTTATCTTTTTCGTTAATTGAATTGTTTTGTACAAATTTTGCACAAGGATTTATCTGACTGTGATAATTTGTAAATCATAAGATTGCTATAATTTTTTATGTCTTGTTTGTCCTGTCATTTACATTTGAAGAGAACATCTACTTTTTGTTTATGAGAATCTCGTGGAGAATCTGGTGCGGGTTTCCTCCCACCGAACAGCTAAATCGACTATTGGATACAAGACAAACCTAAAGCATTACTTCAGGTCAGTTTGTTATTCGTTATTTGATAGTAAATTTGTTACTATAATTTAAGTAGTTTAGATAGATATATGTATAGTTCAGATTTATAGTTAGAGTTATTATTTTAGTTGCTTAGCTTAGATAGTTTTTATTTAATTCCTTTCTCATAAAATTATAAAAATAAAAAAAACAATAGTTTCGCTGTCTTAGGACAGTTTACAAATGATTTTTGCAGGTTTTCATTTAAATCTATAATCTGTAAATATTGTATATTTGTAATTGGATCTGATTCTGTTGATAATTAAACATTTAACTTTAGATAATTATAGTTGTATGATTTAGGTAATAGATTGTATATATGTAGTCTAGATTTGTTTATTAGTTTGTTTTCATTTAGATTAGTTCCTTAGTGTAGTTTTTTATTTGTTTTCTAGGACTTAGATTGGCCAACGAAGTCGCTAAACCCATCAGGGTGGTTCATCCCAAATGGCTTGGGTTATTTAGACAACCCCGAACCGGATCCACTCTTCCAATTGGCGAGCGTTCAATTTCACCCATCAACAAATGGTGCTAGAAGGAGGGCCTGAAATTTATTAATGGCATGAGGCGGTCGCAAGACTCCTCCACCACCTAATCACTCATCTATAGTGACAAGAAGTCATTCAAACGACAACATTCCCCCTCAAAGAAAAACCACATCAAACGACGATCCACGGATCAGAGTTGAGCCAGCAACCCCAAATCCTATAGGTGGTGACATACAAGAGATTGTCCGCTAATCTCTCATAAGAACACAAAGTGACTTAGCCCGTTTAAGGAAACCAAATTGACCTTTGGACCAACCTTTAGATTTCTTTGATATCAGAGAACAACTCGGAGGCACTAACCTCACTATGAACCTTGCAGATCCAATCCTCACTCCTGTTGCAGGAGGATCTGGAATACCTCCCTCACCACCTCCATCATCTCCTTCTTCTTTGAGAGAAGACTCTTCTGATGAAGGCAGTTCCCCTTCGCAACCTTCCACACCGCTTACACCAATGGCCAACCAGAACAATCCTGCCAGACCTTGGCTTGACCAGGATGCCATAGCCATACCTGGAGATCAACATCCCTTACCCAAACATCTAGAGAAGTGGCTCCCTAAGTTTGACCCTGACTCTAAACAGATCGCTGAAGATCACATTAAAAAGTTTATGTTAACCATTAGACTCCGCAATGTCGAGCATGAAGATGTAGTCTGTAGGTTGTTCCCCTATACTTTCGAGGGCAATGCATCGACATGGTACTTTGCCCAACAACCCCATACCATCGTGTCTTGGGAAAAGTTCGAGTCATTCTTTTTGGAAACGTTCAGAGATGATAAGTCACCGGAAGTCCTGGTTATGGAGCTTTCTAGCCTAAAAATGAACCCAAAAGAGAAAATTAAAGACTTTAATCAAATATTCTTAACACTTAAGAACCGAATCCCTACGGATTCCATGCCTGCTGAGAATCTTATCATAGCATACTATACGAAAGTCCTGCATCAAAGTATATCCATTTGGGTTAAACGATCTAAGAAAGCCACGTTGTTAGAAGCCTTCGAAGAGGCCAACCAGATCGAAAAATACATCCTTAGTTTAAAAGACGCTACTAGCAATGAAACAAAGACTAGTTCTTCTTCCAAAAAGAAGATCGAAATCCTCCTTAGACTTGCTCAAAATAAAACACAACCTGAAAGCTTTGATTTAGAAAACTTAACCAAAGTCGTTCAAAAAATTTCAAATCAAGTTATATATTTTAAAATGATGGCCGAAGAAGCTTCTTCGAGAAAAGGGCCTTACAAACCCCCATTCAGGAAGCCTTTTCCCACCAACCGACCTAATCTGAATACTGAGGGCCTTAATCTAGAAAGTCTCCAATTCGCCCTTCAAACAATTCTAGAAGCCCAGGATAACTTGATGCCTCCTGAGATTCCTGAGGAGGTTGTTGAACAAGAGACAGTTCAAGAAGAAGAGTCTTCCCCAAACATTTTTGGACACTTCTCAGATAACATCTTTCAAGCTAACTTCGAGACAGTACATCCCTATAATATTAGGAGTACGACGACAAACAAACCTTCTTCTGAAAACACTACGACTTCACCTCCAAAGCAATCTAAACCAGCTGAGACTAAACAGAGTCATGTGAAACCCAACTTAGATTATGATTTAGTTGAAGATCTTAAAAAGTTAAGGGCTAACATTTCTGTTTATGAGTTATTGAAATTTCCATTTTTGTTAGAAAAGATGTTACATAATATCGTAGAGAATGGAAAAAATGGTAATTCAAGCAATAACAAGGTTGTTCAGAACAAAGTTCCTTATAAGACTTTCGCTAAAAATAATATTGATCCTTAAGACAAAGGAAGCCATCCTGTAAATAATGTAAATAATGTAGATAAAGTAGCTTTAGAAACTGCGAGTAAAAAACCACAAGCTACCATCCTTAGTACTCGCAGAAATGTACCTCCATTTTTGTTAACTTTCGAAATATTTAATAGAAACGTGCACAATTGTATGGTAGACTCAGGAGCGTCATCCAATGTGATGCCATGGTCTGTGTGTCAGAAGATTAACGCTGAAGTTGAACCATCCACTCTAAAAATCATCCAACTTGATCGAACCAGTGTTAAAGTTGTAGGCGAATTAAGGAATGTGCTTATAAGATTATCGTCTAACCCCAAAGTTCATCAAGTCATTGATATTATTATTGTGGATATTCCATAAGTGTATGGTCTGTTTTTAAGAAGGGACTGGTCGAAGCAGCTACACGGATATTTCGCGACAGATTGGTCTCACCTGTGGCTTCCAGAGAACGACAAGCCCAACAAAATCAAGGTAAATCGTGAACGCTACCTTAAGTTCATGGTCATAGATTTAAATGATCCCGATGAACCATTTACACCCTCTACCGATTCACTCGAAGTACAAGGGATGGATACCTTTTTCGACAATTTCATGGCCGAGGCTTCAGCTATCACCAACCCATAACAACAGTCCAAGATTGTAGCATATGTACAGCCAACAATTTCTACACAACAGTCTCATACACCCGATAAGAATCAAATTTGGTCTCTTTATTTTTATGGGTCAAAGTCCAAAGAAGGAGCTAGTGCAGGCTACGTTATTATCGATCCGACCGGTAACAAAACATTGATTGCATGTAGCTTAGAATTTGAATGTACTAATAACAAAACAGAATATGAGGCTTTACTGCAGGGTCTCAGAAAAGCTTTAGATATGAACATTCAAAACTTGACTGTCTTTGGCGATTCTGAAATCATGGTTAGACAGGTAAGAGATTCTATCCACTGCCTGTCTCCGCATCTTAAAATCTACCAATCCGAGGTATGGAATTTAATGAATAAATTTTCTGCTTTCAATATAAATTCTATTCCTAGATTGAATAATTCTGAAGCAGATCTCTTAGCTAATGTAGCTTCTAAATTCTCTCCTGTAGAAGGCTTGTCCCCAGTTGAATTCTCCATTCAACTATTGTTCAGGCCATCCGTTCCCGACAACATCACGAATTGGAGAGTATTCGATGATGATTAGCAGATTATTAGCTTCCTGCATATGGAAGAAACTTTTCGAGGCGCGGTGATAGACGAATGCACTCACGATGACAATTTGCATGATTTTATGGTAATACCAGATCCGAGAACTCCTGAATCTTCATCGGACATGGTAAATTCGATCCCTAAGTCTGTAGTTAGATTAGATAAATTTTACGATCTTCAAGATAAATTCAAAAAATCGGTCAATTGTAAAACCAATAGTTCCTCGTTATCATATGAAAAAGTAAACTTAGGAACTAATGACAATCCGCAGTGCATTAATCTAGGGGTAAGATGTTCTGAACAAGAAAAAGCTGCATTTATTAAATTGTTTAAATAATTTAAAAATGTTTTTACGTGGATGTATGATGACCTCAAAACTTTTGACCCTAACATCATACAACACGTCATTCCTATGAAACCCCAAACCTTACCCTTTCAACAGAAATTAAGAAAAATGCACCCTAAGATTGAACCGAACGTCAAAAAAGAATTGAATAAACTCCTAAATGCTAAGATAATTTTCCCAGTTAGGCACAATCAATGGGTTTCTAACCTTGTCCTTGTTCGAAAGAAGAGTGGGGAAATCTGTCTATGCGTCGATTTCCGAAACCTTAATAGAGCATCTGATAAAGACAAATATCCTGTCCCACCTATGGAACATATCCTTCAACAGGTATCTGGTTTCGAGAGGCTATCCTTATTGGACGGTTTCTCAGGGTACAACCAAGTCCCGATGTCTCCTCCAGACCAACTTAAAACTACCTTCCGCACTCCATGGGGCACCTACGCTTACTAAAAAATTCCCTTTGGATTGATTAATGTCGATGCCACTTTCCAGAGAGCTATGGACATCACTTTCCGAGGTTTAATCAATCAGTCTGTCATAGTTTACTTAGATGATGTTACTGTATTTTCTAAAAACAAAACTGATCATCTAGCTCATTTAAGAGTTGTTCTACAACGATGTCGTAAATACGGCATCTCCTCGAATCCTAAAAAATCCATCTTTGTAGTAGAACAAGGTAAACTCTTAGGATTTATTGTGTCAAGAAAAGGGATGATTATCGACCTCGAAAGGACTCAAGTCATCTCGAAACTCCCCCCTCATACATCCAAAAAGTCTATGCAGTCTTTCTTAGGCAAGATAAACTTCGTGAGGATATTTGTCCCCAGCTTCTCCGAAATGGTCAGACCTTTACAGAATTTAATTAAGAAAGACGCTCAATATCATTGGGGACCCATAGAAAATCAATATTTTAATGCAATAAAAAAGGCCATAATAGATGCTCCTTCTCTCATGAGCCCCGACTTTTCCCAAGACTTTACGCTCTACACTTTTTCTTCTGACCGCTCCTACACTGCCGTCCTAACTCAAAAGAACACTGAAAACAATGAAGTACCCATTGCCTTTATGATCTCTTCTTTCAAAGGTGTGGAACTTAATTACCCAGTGGTAGATCAACAAGCCTACGCTGTTTTCAAAGCAGTCAAACACTTCCGGTCTTATCTTTTGAAATCTAGGACAAATGTTATTGTCCCTTACCCAGCCGTCAAGAACCTATTAGTGCAGAAAGAACTAGGAGAAAAGAGGGCTAACTGGGTTACTTCTTTACAGGAGTACGACATAGAAATTACCCCAGCTCAGATAGTGAGAGGCCAAGGGTTATGCAAGTTAGTTGTTGATTCAGCAGCAGGACAAAGAGATAGGTCAAACCCAGGACAACACGATCAAAATGCAATCTGATGTGCACAAAACTTTGTCAGTCCCTGGTATGACGATATAAATTCTGTCTTGAACATGGGTCAGCCCCCCATCACCTGGATCCCACTAAAATAAGAGTGTTAAGATTAAAATATGCCTCCTTTCATTTGGTTAATGGTATTCTGTTTCATCAAAATTTTGATGGCGTACTGATGCATTGTCTTGAGAAAGACGAAGCAGAAAAAGTCTTACTAGAGTTGCATGCAGGAGAAGCTAGTGGGCATTTTGTTGGTGACACCACTGCCCATAAAGTTTTGAGAGCCAGTTATTACTGGCCCACACTTTTTAGAGATTCCCATGCCTTGTGTCGCAAGTGTATTATTTGTCAAAAAACATCAGGGCGGTTACAGAAACCAACCTTTCCTTTGCAACCCGTGTCAGTAGATTCTCCTTTTCAGCAGTGGGGCCTTGATATCATAGTTCCAATCAACCCGCCATCCTCACAACAACATAAGTTTATCATAACAGCCAAAGATTACTTCACCAGGTGGTCTGAAGCTGCCGCATTAAGGACTGTAAATACCAGTCAGGTAATTGCCTTTCTAAATTCAAATATTATCACTCGTTTTGGTATCCTTGACTGTTTAGTATTCAATAACGCTTCTTATTTTTCATCTCTTGAGATGATCGAGTTCACTTTAGAAAAAAGGAATTAAATTGAAGTATTCTGCTAGCTATTACCCCCATGGCAATGGATTGGCAGAATCAACAAATAAGAACCTGATTAAAATTATCAAGAGAACGGTATATGAGAATCACAAAAATTGGCATAATGCACTGTTAAACGTGATTTGGGCTGATAGGGTAACACCAAAAACTGTTGTAGGTAACTCCCCCTTTTTTCTCGTTTATGGCAGAGAAGCAATTCTGCCACCGCACATTCTTCTTCCCTCACTTCAGCTATCGCAGAAAATACAAGAAGAAGACTGTCCCCCTTTGGAAAACCGGATTAATGCTTTGATGAAGCTAGAACAGGTAAGAGCCCAAGATAAATGTAAGTTAGATCAACATCAACTAGTGGTCAAAAGCTGGTTTGATTCCAACTCTACCTCTGATAGGAACTTTGAAGTAGATGATCTTGTCTTGAAATGGGACAAACCGCATGAGGGGAAGGGAGAGCACATGAAATTTCAAAACTTATGTCTTGGACCATTTTTAATTGCTGAGAAGTTGGGTCCCATCTCTTTCTGATTGCATAATCTAGAGGGGCAGCCTGACACCTATCCGGTGAATGGCCAAGCTATGAAAAGATATTTTGCATGATCAAAACCATTTTTATACTATGTACATATTTTTCTTTTGTTTTATTTTCTTTTACTGTTTTGGTTTCAATTTTTCCTTGCGCTTATTAGTTTTGTTTTGGAAATACACATACCTGTATGCTGAACTATTCAGACAAAGAAAACAAAAATTTCTTTCACAGAAACGACTGCTGAAGAATTGTGTAAACATCAATTGTATACTTCTGAAATTTACATTTGTCTTGAAAAAACTGTTGTTTGAAAGAAGTTAGCTGATTTCGATCTGTAAGTAAATCCTGTCACGATCATCCATTATATTTTTACGCTGTCCCTGTTCCTTAAGGGAATGAATCAGAAGATGTCTCCCTGCCTTAGAAGGTCAGTTTTGTAAACAAACCACCTCTGGATCTTAGTGAAGGATAGTTCTAAAAAAATTCCATTGAGGTCTGTAAAAAAAAAGAAAAAGAAGAAGATATGTTTAATATATCATAATTTTGAGCGTCACCCCGCTCAACTATATATCTTCAAAAAACAAAATAAAAAGAGTTGTGGGAAGTTCTTGTAAACCCACCGGGATGCTGAACAGGTCTACTGGCAGTGGGTAAATGCATGCATGACACCAAGACAACTTCGCCGGAGTGCTGAACAGGTCTGCTGGCAGCGAAGCAATGTCGGGTATATGAAAATTCGTAAATATGAAACCTCTGACCTTAAAATGTCCTTTATTCTGATCTGGAACTTCTTGGCAGGATACAGATATTAGAGTGGGTTAAATGGAAAACCTGTCGAGGCTATGGACGCCTGCTAGCAGTAGTGGCTCTGTCAACAGTATTGGGGATTTTATCTTTAATATCGTGGCTCGCTTATCTTAAGACTGTTATCAGCTTTCATCCTTTAAAGATTGCTGGAATATTTGATCATTGATGATGTTTAAACAATTTTCTGGTTATTTTCGTTGGAATTATTCCTGTTATCCTAATCTGAATTCATTCTTTTGGCAGAGATAACTGCTTCTACCAGTGTGTCTCCATTGTTGGCAGCCAATTCACTTTTTTATACTATCCTTATAAGCTGCGTACACCAGTGTTTTGCGAACCTTGAGTTTCATCGCAATCTTTGGAATAAAACAACACTGCTATTTTTGCGCAATTTGCACACCTTCCGTTGTTCTCATTTTCACGACTGCAAGCATGAAAACTTTGATTTCGAAGTCACATTTAAATCGTCACTGGTCACTCTTGTCTATGTGTTCATTGTGTTTCCAATTTAATTATAGTTTCACAGTTGGCAAGGCTCCAAGATCTTTACTCATTTGGCATTCTTTGATTGTTAATATGACTTCATTTTTATAAGACTGTGATGATATTATTATGATCGAGTTTTTGGTACATTGGTGTTTTGATGTTCTATAGTCTTTCATCGATTTCTTTGACACATTGGTTTCATGAAAACACATTCTATAGTTTGTGACCTGTGAAGGTCAGTATGGCCTGGTATTCTTGTATCACCTCCGATTATTGATGAATTTCATAGGCTATCCCTTAAATATGCCGCATTACTTCTTGCGTAGTATTTACAAGATGTCTAAAATATTCAAGCGTGAGAAAGCTGATAGCAGCCTTTTCCATCACGGCTTGATTAAACTCATTATCATCCACCATTTGAGCCTTCATGGTGATAGTTGGCAAGACTTCATATCTAGAAATGGCTTTGCCACTCCCGAGTCTATCCAAGTAGACAAGGTTGTGTGTACAGAAACTGTGGTTGGGCCAGCCGTGCCATTTCATGTCCTTCTACCCCCTATCGAACCCTCGGATTTCCCCGACGTGGACCTAACCGATATTACTATTGACCTGGGTGCTAAAGAAAATATCAAGCCCATCAAAAGGCCTGTGAAGAAGAAAGGTAAGAGTGACACTACTTTCAACAGTAAGGGGAATAAACATGCTCGATGAATATCGAGATGTGCAAGAAACAAACCCAAGCCAAACGTCGACCAAAATCCCATAGTGTTGAGAGAAGACTCAGACTCCGATATTGAGCATTTACTAGTCGAGGAATACCCCTATTCCCATGGCCTATGCTCTAAAGAACCCTATGACTATGTCTCTAACTTACCCCCGTGCCTCAAAAACGACCCAAACTACCCGGGAATCAAGCTGCATAAGGAAACCCCTGGTAACTTGAACAAACCCTCGCCTGTGATATCAAAACCCAAGCAACCATCATGTGTCCAATGCAATTATTTGCTAGAGCGTTATTACACTGACGTTCCCATGTTGCAATAAAAGATCAAATCGTTAGAGGAACAAGTGACAGTGTTGTTGAAGGAGAATGACAGGCTTCAAGCCAATGAAAAGAAACAAAAAACCACCGGTTCGATTGTCTTCAGGAACGTCGAGGCAACAACGGCCTTTGTTAATTAAAAATTATCATGACCGAGTTGCCCAGGTATGTGTTTCGACATCGATTTTTCTTTGTAAGTTTGCTTGAATTAATATAACGGATTGGGTTTTTCTTTCAAATTAGCTCTGTTCGTTTTAATACATTCGAAATGATTCTGTTATAGTTTGATCATCAAAAACAATTTTGTTGTGGATCCTGTACAGTAGATTCATTTTACTAAATTCAAATGTAACTATGATTTGGTTATGCGATTTTGTCGTGCCCATCTTAGTATAAGCCATTGATTTGTTTTTTATTATGTTTGGCTTGTTTTTGAGTCAATTCTGTTCGTTTGATTTAGAATAGTCGATTGGGTTTGATTTCGATTAGTTTTGTTTGTTTCTAATAGGTTCAAAACAATCCCGTTGACTTCGATTATCCGAATAACAAGTCTGTTTCATTTTGAATAAATATTCTCGTTTGTATTTTGATTACATTCGACATGTGCAAAAGATCTATTTGCTAAAATCGTGTAGCTGTGTTGATTGATATGATTTTGCATAACGATTACGTTGGCCCCAAACTGTTTCGATTCGTTACTGTTTGATTTGATTTTCAAACGGTTGCCGAGTGCCACGATTAGTATGATCGTTTGTATATGTTTGATATAGTTCTATTAATTTGAAAAAAAATCTTGTTGATTTCGTTTTGATTCGAAAACGATTTTGTTAATGGATGAGGCGACATAAACTATTACATGAATGATTTGTTTAACCGGTTACAGTTTGTGCCAATTGAAATTGGTTCATGAAAATGATTTCATTGCTGTTGAATTATCTAAGCGATTCTGTTTACCCCAAATTGGTAATATAAAATGTTGAACAGGGTGTATGTATCTCTGTTTCCATTCGTTTGACCACGATTTTGCTTGTTTCGATTTGCGTACAAGTTTTGATTTGTTGTGGTATGAATTACTCGCTTCGTTTGGAATTAGTTTTGGTTTAATAAGTCAAATATAATTCTGTTAAGTTTTGGATTGATTTTAAAACAGTTATATGCTCAAATTAGACCAGCTATAGAATCGCAAGATTCTGTAGCTAGTCTTAAAAATTAGATTTTTGTCAATTTTATCAATAAAATATCCTCTAAACTTGTCTATTTTTGTCTTCTTTCAGGTGCATACGAATTACAATGATAAATTGGGCATGCTATGGAAGTTTAGGAGATACTTTGGATATGGTTTTGTTTTAGGTTGTTAGCTTGATTCAGAAATAGAGACTTGGGATATTATCCCCAGATTTTTGTAAAACTGGTTTGATAATTCCCACAGGGATGTTTTACCCTGTGGGAGGTATTTAAATACTTGCCATTTTTTGTAATGGACCCATCATCATCACTGTTGGGAGAACCAGACTATGGATTTATAACGATGTAGACTGAGATGAAAGTTGATGTCTTGTAACAACTTTAGCTTTCAATATATCAAACTTTTGTTTCGAGTTTTATTCATATTAGTTCGCAATTAATTATCGACTACTTTAGCTATCGTAATTCGTTGCAGGTTGATGTGATTTGGTTTATATGTTGTCCATATCTAATCTCTTTTATTTAAAAAATACAACGATTACTCTATTTCAATTTAATGAATACAGGTTTATCTTTTTCGTTAATTGAATTGTTTTGTACAAATTTTTCACAAGGATTTATCTGACTGTGATAATTTGTAAATCATAAGATTGCTGTAATTTTTTATGTCTTGTTTGTCCTGTCATTTATATTTGAAGAGAATAGCTGCTTTTTGTTTACGAGAAGCTCGTGGAGAATCCGATGTGGGTTTCCTCCCACCGAACGGCTAAATCAACTATTGGATACAGGACAAACCTGAAGCGTTACTTCAGGTCAGTTTGTTATTTGTTATTTGATAGTAAATTTGTTAGTGTAATTTAAGTAGTTTAGATAGATATATGTATAGTTCAGATTTATAGTTAGAGTTATTATTTTAGTTGCTTAGCTTAGATAGTTTTTATTTAATTCATTTCTCATAAAATTATAAAAATAAAAAAACAATAGTTTTGTTTTCTTAGGACAGTTTACAAATGATTTTTGCAGGTTTTCATTTAAATCTGTAATCTGTAAATATTGTATATTTGTAATTGGATCTGATTCTATTGATAATTAAATATTTAACTTTAGATAATTATAGTTTTATAATTTAGGTAATAGATTGTATATATGTAGTCTAGATTTGTCTATTAGTTTGTTTTCATTTAGATTAGTTCCTTAGTGTAGTTTTTTATTTGTTTTCTAGGACTTAGATCGGACAACGGAGCCGCTAAACCCATTAGGGTGGTTCATCCCAAACGACTTAGGTTATTTAGACAACCCCAGACCAGATCCACTCTTCCAGTTGGCTAGCGTTCAATTTCACCCGTCAGCAGGATCACCATATTTAACAGGGGGAACTTTACCTGACATTAGTGCAGACAAGTCACCCATAACATGGACTATGAGGGGATCCTTAATTTTCCTACCAGGTTTCTTAACACAGAGGTCTCGCATAGTCCTGGCATAAATTGGTACATCTCGGAGTGCTTGTAA
>ML819057.1:0-40854 GCA_009831015.1 Picea engelmannii | reverse complement strand
CCATTTATGTCACTTCCTTTTAACATTAGGGCCGACCTGACACTTTCTTATTTTGTAATTCTTTTCTTTAATTGTCTTCAAGGCCTACATGTACAATTCACTTTGTCATCTTCAAAAATTCATTTCTCCTCAACCATGAGGATTCACGTGATGTGCCACATACCACCGGAAAGAGCATGATGTATACTATCCATCCATGGGTGTTGTATCTACATGTGCATTTTCCTTCATGTCCAAATAACTTCATCAATCTTGTGGTCCAAAACCCATGACTAGGGTTGACATCAATGACAACAACCAATCTTCCAACAGTTTTTAAGATTACAACCATTCAAACATATGTCCCTCAAGAAAGCCAAGAAGGATAATAAATTATCACCAAAGTACTATGGCCCTTATAAGGTGTTGCAAAATATTGGTACTATGACATACAAATTGGAGTTGCCTGCATGTTCATGAGTACACCCAGTTTTCCATGTTTCATGCTTAAAGAAGGTTATAGGTGACAAGATCCCAGTTCAAACTATATTGCCAAAACTTGACAAGGAAGGAAAAATAATATTGGATCCTGAAGCCATCACTGACACAAGAAATCACTAGCTGAGGAATAGATCCATTTCAGAGTATCTCATTAAATGGAGGAAACTACCAGCTAAAGATTCCACTTGGGTAGATGATTCTTTTATACAAAAGCATCCATAGTTACTCAAGTGTTGCGGACAACACTTGTCTCAAGGGGAGGGGCATGTTAAGTCCTAATATTGGCTCATTACCCCTTAACTAGGGCATATCACATTAGTAATGTTATTTTAATTATGACGACTTTATTCCATTAGTTGTAATTATACCTCCTAGTCTCCTATATATACCAAGGAGACATTTTCATTTTGAATAATCTTGTACTTGAACATTTATGTGGGGTAAAAGGAGGTTTCCCCCTTGAAGGGGCTTATTATCTGAAATTATCTCTTTTTCAAGGCGTTGAGTACTTATTCTAAGGTTTTTCTATGCTATATTGATATTTGGTTCTTAACAAATTATCCCTTTAAGTGTTGCTTATATATCTTGAAATCAATAATACATAAGTGTAATACAACTCATATTTTGTACTCAAACTAATAGTGGTTAAATGATGACAATACTCATAATTTAATTCAATAATTTCTCCAAAATTCAAACATGTGGTAAGACGATCAAACATATTTATGATTATCTGTTAACAATAAGTGAAATGCACTTTAAATCAACAGTGAACAACTCAAGTTATGTATACAATGTACCGATAGAATAATGATGATTAGATTCAGAAATTTATGAGTAAAACAACAGTGAATAAGCACACCTATACTCAATATATTTATTATAGTAAATACACCATAAATCAATAGTAAATAAGTGAAATACAAACTCATATTTTGTACTCAAATCAATAGTGGTTAAATGATGACAATGCTCAGAATTTAATAGACTCATTTCTCCAAAATCCAAACATATATTAGGATGATCAAATGGGTTTATGATTATCCCTTAACAATAAGTGAAATGCACTTCAAATCGACAATGAACATATTAGGTTTTGTATACAATGTATCAACATAAAAATGATGATTAGATTCTGAAATTTATTAGTAAAACAACAATGAATAAGCACACCTATACTCAAATATTTATTACATTCAATAATAAATTACACTATAGATATAACTAAATTTTAGGTGACAAGCTAACAATTTAAGGTGACAAAACATCATCACAATCATCTTCATTGCCACCGATATCATAATCTTGATCACTCGTGTATGCATCTACTTGATTTTCTTCCTCATCCTCATTTGTGACATGCAATACATTTTCTCTCCCAATATCCTCATTGGTAATCAAAGTCTCTTCTTCAAACAATCCATCATCATATTCAACCACTTCTTCAAATGTTTCTTGTAAATTAACATATTGTCCATCAAGCATTATATCGGCAACTTCCATGAATTTTCGTTTCAAATGAGACTCTATTTGAATGACATATGACCATCCTGGGCTTATTACATCATCTATTAGAAATGATTGGTTAATTTTAAGAGGGGAAACATATGACTCATCCATCTCTAATAAAAATTGTCATGTATTTGCGTGTACAAATCCATACTCATCAAGTTGTACTTTGGATGGTCAGATCCACTTAAATTTTAACAATATAGGACTATTTTCACCAAAATCCACTTGAATAATTTCTTGTATGAATCCAACATAAAATTTCTTCTCAATTTCTTGAAGAAATTCAACACTAACAACACAATCACAATTTGTCTTTCCTTTGTCTTTTTTTTCCACCACTAAAATGTGTAGCCCATAAATGTGGAGATTGTGAAATCTCACTTTACTCCATTCTTATATCTTGACCTTCTTCTTTTGCATCATTAACTGCATTAGCAATCCATTCTTCAAATTTTGGAAAATAATCACCTCCAATCAAATCATGACGTCTCATGCACTTTTGAGGTCGATGTTGCATCCATGTTTGATTCTCTTATTCATATTTTATACATAGAATATTAACATACAAATAGTAAGATTAATAATATAAATGTGTAAATGTAATTGAGTAAATAAATTATTGTGTAATGTTTTTTTACCTACACCACTTATCAAACAAAGACGTGTTTTGAAGAACATAGGCATGTATCACACTTCTTTCTTGATGTGATAGCTTGAAGCGACATACATTTCCTTCTAATACTTCACTTGAAACTCTCTCATCTTCGTCACCATCCCATACACGTCGATTGACATTTTTAAAATCCTTCATATATTTTGTGCAAAATCCCATGGCCTCTTGAATTGAATATCCTTTAGACATGTTGCCTTTCATTTTTTCCCTAGTACAAAAAAAATATTTTCAAAACCTTCATATATCGTTCTATATGATACATCCATCTTGATCTTACTGGACCACAATGCTCTAGTTCATTTCTAGATGTATCAAAATATGCATAGAAATTTTAAATATTGTTGGTGGAATTTCCCATTCCAATAGACAAAGAACTTCAACAACCTCCTCCCTCAAAATATTAAATTTAGAAGGATCTAATACACGTAAAATTGTTCTCTTTAATATTAGGCACAACCTTATAATTGCCAATCTTGTCCCCTTTTCCAAACTTGATATATTTACCAAAATAGGTAAAATATTCTCGATTATGACATGATATTCATGGGTCTTGAGGCCTCTTAATATATTAATGTTACTTTGGCTTCTAATAATTCTACTTGTATATCCAGTGGGAAAGTGAGTTTGAGACATCAACTGTAAGAATTTTGCACGTCGTTCCTTTTTCCAAACATAACGAACACTAGGTTTTCTATATTTTTCATCATCATATTTTTCAACCCAAAGATTTCGATGAATCTTTAGCTGTCGAAAGTCTTCATGTGATGAAATAGTATCAAAAGCACCAAAAAGAGTTTCTATAATAGCATAGGCTATATGTTTCTCAGTATGCATAAATAAAAAAAATATTCCTAATGTATATATCCTTAAGGTATGGCAACTTATAGAATATGCACAACCGTTTTACACCACTTTTATTACATGAATCATCTCTACTACCAAAAATCCCATCATTTTCAATAAATAACATTGTTTTTTGTCCATTCTCAACAATGTAATTACCCGTTATTAGCAATGGTGCTTCACGATTCTCTTCTTGACCATTGAAACGTGTTTTTTGTCGACAATATGGATGATCCATTTTAAGGTAAGCACGATGTCCATAATAAATACAATTACACAAACTTCTCGAGTGCCTCACAAAATCCTTAAAGTTACAAGAAGGACATCCATGGTACTCATGAACAATGAGACCATTCAATGTTCCATATGCAGGAATATCATGAATCATAAAAAATAAGGAAGCTCTTAAAGTGAATTTGATTGAATGACCATCCCTTAAATATTGAATTGATTAAATTCCTTTCCAAAATTCCATTAGCTCATCATACAATGTCTCTAAATAAGAATCGATTATATATGAGGTCACACTTTTCTTTCCTGGTATAATCAATTATAGCATTAATAAAAAAATGGTTTAGTTGCTAACCATGGAGGAAAGTTATAATTTATTAAAAACACTAGCCAAGTTGACCATTGAGTACTTTGATTCAAGAATGGGTTCATGCCATCTAGAGCCAAACCCAACCTTATATTACAAGAATCTTGAGAAAAATTTGGCCATCTTTTATCAAATTTCATCCACGTCTTAGAATAAGGAACATGTCGTTGTTTTCCATTAGTGATCTTATTTTGGGCATGCCATTACATAAATTCAATGATGTATCTACACCTATACATTAAGAGTAATTGTGATATTATTAGAAAGTGGCGATGAAAAATTCTAGGAACCACAACTAATTTCAATCCTGGTCTATACATCGCTCCATGAAATTTCAAAAATTC
The DNA here is from genome assembly GCA_009831015.1 of Picea engelmannii. Taxonomy (NCBI): domain Eukaryota; kingdom Viridiplantae; phylum Streptophyta; class Pinopsida; order Pinales; family Pinaceae; genus Picea; species Picea engelmannii. The sequence goes on along the minus strand of ML819057.1, from coordinate 36,404 downwards.
ACTCTCACTTGCAAGATTACTGTGAAATAATACACAACCATTTACACATGTGTTGATGTTTTCATACCCTAAGCCTATCTTAGTGATTTTCTTTTTACATTGACTTTGTTTTGTTGGAAATATGGAGTCGGGTGGTAACAACGAACTTACTCATTCCAATAACTGATCTACACTCTCATTTTTCCAACCAAACACCACTTGCAACTTAATAATTTGAAGGATTGTTGTCAAACGACTTAACCTGCAATTAACATACACAGGATTTAAAGCATCCTCCATCGAATTGGCCCAATAATCATGTAGACCCTCATTAAACATTCTATCAACTTCAAACCCTTCATATAAAATTTCTACCTCTTCATCTATGTTTGGTGCCACTTCATCTATGTTTGTTTCCTCTTCATTTCTAACACTTTGCAATTCTATCATATATTCATAATAATTATAATCCCAAGGGTTTATACCACTATACCCATATCTTATCATATGTCAAAAAATCACATTTATGTTTTTCACTTTTCCACCAAGACAATCATTACATGGACATGGATATTTGTCCATGAGATTCTCATCAGATACTCTCTCATAATATACATGGTATTCATATGTAGTCAACCTTCGATGTTGACTCATCTTTAATGTTATGCATTCCACTATTAATTTAGTTTCCTATTTCAAGAAAAAAATAGAAATGAAAACATTTAGAATTCGTTTCATCCCTACAACCACACCATTACTATTCAATCCCCCCTAAAGAAAAAACTACCTATCTTGGCATACCAAACAAAATCCTTGTTAACAACTGGAGAAATCAAGAAAAATGGAAAACATGAATCCAAAGAGCTAAGGGAAGTGTTAGATTTAACTAGTTTCACAAGTGTTAGATTTACCACTGCCTAACCAAAGATTTTCCTAGATGGATTATCCATCATTTTATGATTATATATAGAAATATTTCAATAATTGGTATTGTAAGGTTATAATTTTAATAAAAAAGGTCTCGAGGATTTGCAGTTCACACACACACACACACATGTATATTAATCTTGAAATGTTTCAATCAATGGCATAAATTGCACCCACAAAATTGTGAAATGATAGAGAGAGGGTAGGATCCTCGTTATAGAGGTAAGGCCAGAGAGAAATAGGGAATCCCAACCTAGGATAATGGTTAAAATAGCTTGAATTTACATACCTTATTCCTTATGTAACAATTTAAGAGGAATGAAATAAGGGTATTGATTTTTATACTTGGATGCATGCGTATCTTACTACACCTGAAATGCTCCTAAGTTATATGCATTATCTCATAAAGAGGCTACCTATATGGAAGGGATACGGGGTGAGAGGGTGGATCAGATGTTGGACTTTGGCTTTAATTGCTTCTGGTTCTTCATTGGAATATACAAATTATGCAAGGGTATGAATCCTTTCATCGTGTTTTATCCCTTAGGAAAAAACAAAATACCCTACCTAAGGAAAAAAGGTATTTAAGACACTGAATGGACCTAGAAATTAGAATATGAACACTCACAAAGAGATTAATAGATATAATGCAGTTGGAGGAATCCATATTTTTAGCATATTTTCACCAATATTGACTGTAACGATCCCCCGACCAACCTGAGGCTGGGGTACGCCACTCCATAGAAACCACTCATGCTTTGATGCCAGTTAGTAACATTACCAGGCATTAGGCTAGGCCATGATACTCTAGGGAACGCTTTCGTTCCCATACTGCAAAACATACAATAGCATACCCAGTAGTCAACTAAGTAATGCCACCTAAATTTACTCTTTAGACTGCATGCAACTAAAACATATACATACAACACACTCGCAGAAGCTTTACATCTAAACATAAAAAACAATTACTTTCTGTAACATATGAATTTTATATTAAAATAACAGTAATTACCGATATGCATCATTTATAGGAAATTACCCATAAGCACACAAGCAATCATAGTCACATATATGATAAAATCGTAACATGGGCATGTAAACAACAAAACAACATATCCATATATCATACAATTGGTACTTATATTAGAAATACTATCACCAAATTCTTATAGACAGTCCATGAAACTCCTAGCCATAGACTACACTGTTCATCACTCTCAACAGTGAATCACCCCCGAGCTGGGACTGAACTCCACCTAGGGTAAAGGGATTCCTATCTAGGCTAAGGCTCATGGACAACATGAAAGACTCCATCTCAGGTGCTCACTCAACTAAAATCCTACAGCGTCTCATTCCCCACATGCTTATCCCACCCAAGGAAGTGTGCCCCTTCTCTGCTCAACAGTCCCTCGGCTACCCTACTTCCCTTCCAGGGCTTCAACAACAGGTTGGACCAAAAGTCTCAGAGCGTTGTAGCTACAGTTTAGAACCTATGGAAATCAATCCCCAACAATTCGCTCACCCAGAGAAATTCTCATGGGACTAACAACCCACTTCTTTATCCCACTCCAAGCTAACCAGGTACACCAACCTAAAAGTATGGGGAAACAGGCTTCGAAAAGGTGAAATGGTTGTCTCAAGGATAACAGAATGTATGAGTGAAATGTTCATGGAGTCATTTAATGGATAACTAAGTGTGTTTTGGAGTCACTGTGAACTCTTTGTTACCCAAAAATGATGGTCAGTCTGTTGGTTCCCCTTTTTTCCTATTCCTAAAGGTATCTGTCTGTGTGAAAAATCCCCCGCTGAGCTAAGTTTCCACATGATATGAATGCATGTCCCTAATTTGACACTTGTCATATTGGAAGTTACTTTTTTCCACTTGTCCCCAACTTTAGAACTTAGGATAAACTAATTATCCATACTTTATGTTTTAGGAAATATTAATATAATATTCCCTTGACTTCTGGCCCTCCCTTTCCCTAACTATTGCATTTCAATCCCCCATTGCTTTTATCGTGGTTGGTCTGCGCACAGTGATGTATTTTATATTAATCATGGGTCATGTACAAAGTAGGTTCTCTAGCCTTTAACATCTAGGCGTGTTGGCCTAATTCCAAGACATAAGCATTTCAACTTATAATACTGGCTCACCAGCCTATAATGCATATTATATACACAAAGGTTCGTTGACCTTAATATTCCACGCACTTAGTTACTACGCGTTGTATCCTCTATCTTTAAGGTTGTGCGCACCTTACTTACTACCCACAGTATTCAGAAATGTGCACATTACATCCCTTTACTGCATAGTATATGCGCACACCATTCCATGAAAGGTGTATGACAAAAATGGTGTCTAAACATCTCACTAGATTAAATATACTTGGATTATATTTACATTTGGGTTCGGCCGAGGGATATTACAATCCCCTCCCCTTATTTATGCACTGTCCTCCGTGCATCATGTAACCATATACAACAAAATTCTCAAAATTCTTCAAAAAGATGCGGGTACTCTTTTTGCATTGCATCCTCATGCTCCCAAGTAGTGTCTTCAGGTCCGTACCAGGTCCATTGGACCTTTACAAGCCCTATGGATCAATTCTGGAGTTGTTTGATTTTTCGATCTAGGATGCGCACCGGATGCACTTAGAAAGCGCCTTCTTGCTCCACCTGAATAAGATTCCAATCAATAACATGATTAGCATCATGCATATATTTCTTTAGCAATGATACATGGAAGACATTATGAATAGACATAGATGTAGACAATGCAATCATATAAGCAACTGGACCAATCCTCTCTAGGATTTCAAATGGTCCACAAAATATGGCTGCTAACTTGGCACAGCTTCCTAGCTTCATAGAGCTCCTATTAGCTTTCACTTTCAGGAAAACATGATCACCCATTTTGAATTCTCTGTGGATTCTGTTTTTATCAGCATAAATTTTCTGTCTGTCTTGGGAAACTTTCAAATTATGCTTAATTTTTAACATTTGGTCCTCCATCTCCTTGACCAATTCTGGCCAGAATACTGTTCTATCAGTTGGATTATCCTAGTTTACTGGATTATTGCACCTCCTGTCATAAAGTGCTTCAAACAATATCATTTTCAATGATGCCTGATACCCATTGTTATAAGCAAATTCTACCAAGTGTAGGTAGTCTTCCCATTTCGATGGTTTGTCCATCACATACATTCTCAACATATCTTCTATCACTCTATTCACCCTCTCTGTCTATCCATTAGTCTCAAGATGATAAGTTGTTCTAAAGTTCAATTTCATTCTGAATCCTTTGAACAATCCTTTCTAGAAGTTCGAGGTGAATTTCGGGTCTCTGACAGACACAATCGTTTTAGGAATTCCATGAAATCATGCCACTTCCTTCATGAAAATATCAACAACATCTTCTTCTTTGTGAGTAGTTTTTAGTGGAATAAAATGGCCATCTTTTGTGAGCTTGTCCAATTCCATTTAGGAATGGGAAAAGGTTGCAACAATCTTATTGGGTGCCTATGCTCTGTTTCAACTTTCTAGCATTCCATACACCTAGCAATGTATTCTGCAATTTCTCTCTTCATACATGGCCAAAAGTATTGTCTCTTGAGCATTGTTACAGTTTTCTGATATCCAGGGTGCCCTACATAAGCATCATTATGCATCTCATGAAAAATTACACGTTTCAAGTCCTGGACATTTGGTACAAAATTTGTGTTCTTGTGAAACATTATTCCATCTACTCCCAACTTATAAATATCCATCTTCTGGGGTGTCTTACCTTGCTATAACATTGCTACCAATTCTCTATATTGCAGATCTGTATTTGCAGCCTCTAAATTTTTTCTTTTAACATCAGTCTGATACATGCTGATGTTGTAGCACGTAGTTCATGCACCCTCTTGCTGAGTGCATCAACCACTTTATTTTCTTTCCCTTTGATATGATTTATATCAAAGTTATATTCACTTAGAAATTATAACCATCTGCTTTTTCTAGCATTTAGATTTGGCTGATCAAATAAATATTTCAAACCATTGTGGTTTTTTCTTAACTCAAACCTCTTTCCCATGAGGTAGTGTCTCCATTTCCTTAGGGCATGCACTATGGCTGCCAACTCCAAATCATGTGTTGCATAGTTTCTTTCATGCTCTTTCAACTTCCTTGATTCATAACATATCATGAATCCATTTTGACTGAGGAATCCACCCGGTCCTTCATTACATGCATTTGTGCATACAATGAAATCTTCATTTGGATCTGCAATCCTTAGTATTGGAGCACTTGTCAATAATTGTTTCAAATGTTGGAAACTCCTTTCACAGTTCGACATCCAATGAAAATTCATACCCTTTCTTTGCAAGGAAGTGATTGGGTGTGCTATCTTCGAGAATCCTCCAATGAATATCCTATAGTAGCCTGCAAGGCCCATGAAAGATCTGACCTCTGTCACATTCTTTGGTGCTGACCATTCTCCAATGGCTTCTACCTTCTCATGGTCCACTACTATCCCATCTTTTGAGATGATATGCCCCAAATAATGAATTTGTTTCTGATAAAATGAGCACTTGTTCAATTTTGCATAGAACTGGTGTTCCTTTAATACTTGAAACACCATCCTCAAATCATGTTCATGCTCTTTCTCTGACTTGGAATATATAAGAATGTCATCCATAAAGACAATGACAAATGTGTCCAAATACTCTCGGAAAACACCATTCATTAAGCACATGAAAACAACCGGTGCATTTGACAATCCAAATGGTACCACTGTGAACTCATAATGACCATACCTTGTCCTAAAGGTGGTCTTGCTAATATATTATTCTTTAATTCTTACCTGATGGTATCCTGATATGAGATCTATCTTTGAAAATATCCTTGCATCCTTCAATTGATCAAAGAGGTCATCAATCCTTGGTAGAGGATATTTGTTCTTAACAGTCACTTTATTCAATTGTCTGAAGTCAATGAAAAATCTTAACTTTCCATCTTTATTTTTCACAAACAAGACTGGGGCACCCCAAGGTGATACACTTGGGCATATATACCCCTTCTTCAGAAGTTCTTCAAGCTGCATTTGCAGCTCCTTCAATTCTGGTGTACTCATTCTGTAAGGAGTCTTTGACACTGGCGCTGCTCTAGGCGTCAAATCTATAGAGAAATCAATGTCTCTCCTTGGGGGTAGTCCTAGTACTACCTTGAATATATCTTCAAACTCTTTTAGGACAACATAATCCTCCAAATTTGGCACCTTGTCTTTAGGTGTCTCCTCCATATGAGATGCAATTATTTGACATCCTCTTCTATAACATTTCTTCAGCTACAATGCTGAAATTTCTTTAATGGTTACTACCCTAGGAATTCCCTGCACTTTCCTTTGGTTCCCTTCTTCATCCAAGCAAGTGAATGCGTTGTTATGACAATCCAATAGAGCATGATGTGGGTCCAACCAATCCATCCCAATTAAATAGTCATAGGAACCTCAGGGTAAGATGTTCAAATATGCCCTGGTATTTAGTCCATTCATGTTTATGAGGCAAGACTTAACCATATCATTAAATTTTCTTCTAGCTATTGTATCCATTTGCACCAACTAGGATTTCCCATGCTTTCTTCTTGGAAATTGCAAACTTTCCACCATCTTAGGGTATATATAACTATGGCTATCTCCTGAATCAATTAAAATATCAAGGGTTTGGTTGTTGATCATACCTTCCACTTCAATCATGTGGAACTGATACTTTGCTTTCTTGTTGTCCAGGGCTGCATAAATCCTTGGTACATTTCTACCCATGTCCTCTACTGTCTCAACACATTGTACATTGTGAACAACCTTATCTTTTTCGCCTCTGTGAGGACAATCTCTGAACATATGGTCTCCTTTACAACCCCAACATTGCATAGGTGGTTGTCTTGGCCCTTGACTCCCTGTGTCAATCACTCTGGTTTCCTTATGCGTTTGCTGCCATTGTGGATTATTCCTGACGAATGGTGGCTTATCTCCCTTATTCCTTTGACCCATCTTGAATTTCTTATTGTCTTCCCAATCCTTTTGGAAAGATGGTCTTGCTTTCAGCTGGTCATATAGGCATTTATCTCTCCTTATGGTCTTATCTAATGTCTTGGGATCATCATACTATGTTTTGTCACTGATGAACAATGGCAATCCACTTAAGTACCATTGAATATTGACTGTATCATCCTTAATGAAAGAGACATACTTAAATAGTTGTAGAAACCTTCTCTCATATTCATCTATGGTCGTACTTCCAAGCTTGATTTCAAAGAACTCTTTCATTTTCTTGTCATAGTATCTCTTGGTCAAGTACTTCTTCTCAAAATACTTCTTGAATTCTCTCCAAGTAACACTTTTCTCTACAATGTGTTGTACCTGCACAAGTTGATCCCACCACATGGAGGCCTTTCCTTTGAGTTGATAGATAGATATTCTACCTTCAACATGAGAAGAGTAATTATGCAATTGAAAATAATTCCTCATGCCTAGAAATCATGTTTCGACATATTCATCCTTCTTGTGCTCACCATCAAATGTAGGAGGTTTGATTTTGTTAATTTCTCCTCACAGCTCATCCACCCTAGATATCTTATACCTTTTAACAGGGGATATACTTGAGTTGTTGCCTTCTCTCTTATGGGAATGCCTATGGGGATGATGGTGATGTCTACTATCACTTTTTACTTCTCTCTTATCCTTTGAATATTTGTGACTCTCAGATCTACTTGAGTCACTCTCCTTAACCAATTTCTTCTCTATTTCGTTCAAACCTTACAATAGTTTCATGTTGAAGTCATCCTGCTGATCTTTGGCTTTCATAATCCTTTCATTATCATCTTTATCTCTTTGGACATCCTTCTGCAAATTCTTAATGGTCTTAGCCATATTCACATCTTCATTCCTTTATTCTCCATGTTCATTGGAGTTCGTTCCTTCCATGCCCAAATGGAAATACATCCCTATTCTCTTCTCTGGATGAATGTAATTCCCCCGTGACTCTTCCATTCCTATGGACTCTGCACTAGTCTAACTTGACCAAGTTGTTGTTAATTCTGCAAAATGTGTAGCCATCGAAACTAATCAGACTAACAAATCAACAATTCATGAGAATATGCACCATTTCGATTCAACATACACATCAACATTATCACTCCCAGTTTCCTAGTGTTATCACCAAGACAATTCTAGATAAGACCCAAGTGTCGAGAACACTGATGTGCAGTGCCTTCTGAGATACATTTGCACAAGAAGGTGGTTTTGTAGAAACCACTTTTTCCAAGATGTGGTATTACGTGTCTCAACATGTCAAATCCACCACTCGTGGAGCAGGCGATGGCTAGTCAGATCACCTTGTTCCATTCATTCGGTACTTCAAAACCATGTGATGTCAGTTGAACACCACCATGTAACGAACTCAAAATCTAATCATTCGAAATGGATTGGCCGAGCATGACAACCCAACGCTCTTTGTACATAATCTGTCTACGCTTCATAAATGGAGTTCTATAATTACCACTCCCCAGGTATGAAGATATCTGTGTATCCATAATCATAGTAATCTTCAAGTTGCTCAACTTCCTTCTCTCTGTAAAGACACATTTTGGTATCCCCAACCTGAGATACATGGAAAAATCTAAGTCAAGTGAGACTGGTTATTTGAGCAACATGCTAGGATTTCCTACGAATAAGGAGGAAAGGGTCCTTGTGCACCTTCTAGAAACTAAGTTTCACACAAATCCGGTTATAGACTCACAATTGGAAGTCAGGTTGAATCCCATTATAAAATATTTAGTCATCAACAGGCCAACCGCTAAGAAGAAAAGGAGTAAGTGGCATAAGAAGGAGGAATCTATGGTTAAAGCGACCGAAAGTGTTGGAGAAAATCAACCAGTCTGGTTAGACTCCTCTTTAAAGGAGGAGATCGCTAAGCTGAAGTAAGTATTCAACTAAGATAAGCATGTCTCAATGAATTTTGAACAGCCAGTAGCAGAGGTAAAGAATACAAGAGATGATAGGCCTGTTCTTCAACAACCTTTTGTTTTTTACAACAGACTAACTGTTGTCATCACCCTTTTGTAATTTTGTAATTAATATGATTATAAAAATACATTAACGGATTTTAGACAGTTTTATTACAATTTCTATCTGGTGATGTTATGACTCTTGTTTTCTTTTATAATAATTTTTTCTTGTAATCTTATATTTTATTTTCATCTGTCTAAATCGAAAGAAATTAAAATTCAGAATTCTTTTTAATTAATGCTTCAATGCGGTTATGTGTTTATTTTTATTTTATTATTATGCAATTTAAACTCAGACTCCTCGCCTTCCAAGAGACTTCACGCACATTAAATTATCGTGTTCATTTATATTATTGTGCATAGCAATATTACAAGGTAAATGCTTCTCCGCGCTCTTAAATCTACTGCACATTTCTTCTTCGTCATACCGACTACTTACGCACACTACTCTGGTGTTGTGTGCCAATATCCATTGCGCACAGTTTCGATACTGCGCACCGATATTCCACAATCATTTTCATCCTATGCATGCACCATGTAAAGTTTAACATACTCCTTCGCGCTCAAATATCTGCGCACACTACTGAATACACCATTGCGAAACAACTTATACTCATACTTATGCGCATACCAACAAAACTCCTTTGCATTAAGCAATACTTGTGCACCCCCTGTGCACCTTACCATGTGTGTGCTTACCATGCAAGGCTAAGTTTAGTGCGTGTATATACACATAATAATCTTCCGCGCAATGCCACAATTTACTACACACACTGGGATGCCATGGCTTCCCGTGCGGTACCAAATTTACCACACACATGACCACACCACGGTTTCCCACGTGGTGCCAAATTTACCACGCACACTAGTACACCAACCTTTTCCATGGACACTCTATGACTGTAATTTTGGCCACTTCGAAGTTACTTTTCTGTGAATATTCACTTCAATTGCACCCTTCTGGTCCATCCAAGCTCAGTGTTGAACTGAGGCTCTGATACCATACTATAACAATCTCCCCGACCAACCTGAGGCTAGGGTACACCACTCCAGAGAAACCACTCATGCTCTAATGCTAGTCGATAACATTCCCAACCATTAGGCTGGGCCATGCTACTCCAGGGAACACTTTCATTCCCATACTACGGAGCATAAAATAGCTTACCCAGTAGTCAACTAAGTAATGCCACCTAAATTTACTCTTTAGACTACATGCAACTAAAACATATACATACAACACGCTCGCGGAAGATTTACATCTAAACATAAACAAACAATTACTTTCTGTAACATACTAATTTTATATTAAAATAATAGTAATTATCAATATGCATCATTTACAGGAAATTACCCATAAGCACACAAGCAATCATAGTCACATATATGATAAAATCGTAACATGGGCATGTAAATAACAAAACAACATATTCATATATCATACAATTAGTACTTATATTAGAAATACTGTCACCAACTGCTTACAGAATGTCCACGAACCTCCCACCCATAGACTACACTGTTCATCACTCTCAACAGTGAATCACCCTTGAGCTGGGACTGAACTCCACCTAGGGTAAAGGGATTCCTATCTAGGCTAAGGCTCATGGAAAACATGAAAGACTCTGTCTCAGGTGCTCACTCAACTAATAGCCTACAACCTCTCATTCCCCACATGCCTATCCCACCCAAAGAAGTGTGCCCCTTCTCTGCTCAACAGTCCCTTGACTGCCCCACTTCCCTTCCATGGATTCAACAACATGCCAGACCAGAAGTCTCAGAGTGTTGTAGTTGTAGTTTAGCACCTACAGAAATCAATCCCCAACAATTCTCTCACCCAAATAACTACTCACGAGCCTGACAAACCACTTCTTCAATCCTGCTCCAAGCTAACCAGGTACACCAACCAAAAAGGACGGGGAAATAGGCTTCAGAAAGGTGAAATTACTGTCTCAAGGATAACATAATGTATGAGTGAAATGGTCATGGATTCATTGAATGGATAACTGAGTGTATTTTGGAATCACTATGAACTCTTTGTTCCCCAAAAATGATGGTCAGTCTACTGGTTCCCCTTTTTCCCCATTCGTAAAGATATCTGTCTATGTGAAAAATCCCCTCTTGAGCTAAGTTTCCCCACGATATGAATGCATGTGCCCAACTTGACACTTGTCATATCGGAAGTTAATTTTTTCCACCTGTCCCCAACTTTAGAACTTAGGATAAACTAATTATTCGTACTTTATGTTTTAGGAAATATTAATATAATATTCCCTTGACTTTTGGCCCTCCCTTTCCCTAACTGGTGAAGTTCAGTCCCCCATCTCTTTTATCATGGCCGGTCTGCGCACAGTGATGTATTTTATATTAATCACGGGTCATGTACAAAGTAGGTTCTCTAACCTTGAACATCTAGGTGCGTTGGCCTAATTCCAAGACATAAGCATTCCAGCTTATAATACTGGCTCACCAGCCTATAATTCATATTATATACACAAAGGTTCATTGACCTTAATATTGCACACACTTAGTTATTGCGTGTTGTATCCTCTTTCTTTAAGGTTGTGCACACCTTAATTACTACACGCGGTATTCATAAATGTGCACATTACATCCCTTTACTGTGTATTATATGCACACACCATGCCATGAAAGGTGTATTACGAAAATGATGTCTAAACAACTCACTAGCTTAAATATACTTGGATTATATTTACATTTCGTTTTGGCCGAGGGATATTACATTGACTACGGAAGGGGTGGGGGTAGAAATGAAAGGTTCCCTAGTGGTAATATTGGAAAATATTGATGCAGTCACTTAGTTGTAGGGGAATGTTTGTCTCAGTCACAGGGTTAGAACATAAAAAATGAACAACCCACATTACACTAAGACACGGTCTGGCCCAAACAACATACTAGCACACCAACCTATATAACATATGTACATTTACAAATTGGGGATCAACTTGGGGTTATTGCATTCCCCTCTCCCTTATTTATGTACTTTCCCTAGTGCATTATATACAAATGTACAAATAAAAATCCTCAAACATCTTAAAATATTTGTAGGTACTCTTCCCCCGTGGAATCCTCACTCTCGCATGTAGCATCTTTAGGATCGTAGTATTCCATTGAACCTTTATCAAGATGATGCATGATTCCTGAGAAATTTGAACTTACTATCCAATATGAGCATCGATTGGACCCATAGGTCACCCTCATGCTCCACCTAGATCACAGTATAATCAATTACATGATTAACATCAGGGACATAATTCTTAATAAAATACACATGAAACACATTATGAATGCACATAGATGCAGACAATTAAAGCATGTATGAAACAACACTAATCCCCTCTAGGATTTCAAATGGTCCACAATATCTTGTTTCCATTTTTGGGAAACTTCCCAATTTCAATGAACTCTTTTTATCCTTCACTTTTAAGAAGAAATGCTACCTACTTGGAATTATTTTTGTGTTCTTCCTTTGTATCCATAAATTTTTTTCCTATCTTGTGTAGCCTTCAAATTCTGTTTTATTTTCACCATCCTCTCTTCCATTTGCCTGAGCAACTTTGGCCCAATGATGGCTCTGTCAACTAGTTTGTCCCAACTCATAGGTGTGCTACACCTTCTTCCATACAATGCTTCAAATAAGATCATATTCAAAGATGCTTGATACCCATTATTATAATTAAATTCAATTTAATGCAAATAATCTTCCCATTTTGATGGCTTATTCATCACATACATTCTTAACATATCCTCAATCACTTGATTGGCCCTCTCTGTTTTCCCATATGACTTTGGGTGATATGATGAACTAAAATTTAAATTTGTCCCAAATCCTTTAAACAATCCCTTCCAGAAATTTGAAGTGAACTTGGGATATCTGTTAGAAACAATTGCCTTAGGAACACCATGTAGCCTAAACATTTCCCTCATGTAAATATCTGTAATGTTGGATGCTTTGTGAGTTAGCTTGATTGGAATAAAATGGGCATCCTTAGTTAATTTATCCACCACTACCATGATGGAATCATGCTGCCTTACAATCTTGGGAAGTTTAGTAATAAAAATAATATTAACAACTTCCCATTTCTACTCAAGAAATGGAAATTGTTGTAGCAATATAGTTGCATGCCTATGCTCAAATTTTACCTTTTGACACTCTAAACATCTAGCTATATAATCAACCACAACTTCTTAATGCCCAACAAAAACTATTAGCCACTTATAGATTCAAATGTTTTTTGATACCTGAGGTTCCCAACATAAGGCACATTATGCATTTATCTCAACACTATATTTTTTATCTCTTGAGATTTAGGCACATATACTTTTCCCTTGTACACGAGGACTCCATCCTCTTTCAACTCATAATTTTTATATCTTGGTTGTAAATTAATTTTCTACAATAAATCCTTTACTTGCAAATAATGTTAATCTAATTTTGTAGTTGCCAAAATTCTATCTTTTAAATCAGACCTATACATGTTAATGGTTGCATCATGCATCTCATGCACTCTCCTTCTAAATGAATCATCCACTTTATTTTCCTTTCCTTTCATATTCTTTATATCGAAGTCATATTCACTAAGGAATTCAAGCCATTTAATTTGTATGGAATTAAATGTTGGTTGTCCAAACAAATATTTCAGACCACTATGGTTTGTCCTCAGCTCAAATATTTTTCCCATGAGATAATTCCTCCACATATTTAAGGCATGAACTATTTATGACAACTCTAAATAATGTGTGCCATAGTTCCTCTCATGTTATTTAAACTTCCTTGAATCATGTAATACCACATGCACATTTTTTGTAAGGACTCCACCTAAGTCCTTCCTCACATGCATCGATGCATGCAATGGAATTCTCCTCTCCATCAACAATCTTTAATATTTTTGCACTTGTCAATAATTTTTTTGAGTGATGAAAGATTTCTTCACATTCATAGGTCCATTCGAACTTCACACCCTTATTTTTCAAAGAAGTGATTGGATGTGCAATATTTGAAAATCCTTCAACAAATATTCTATAGTAACCTTCAATTCCCATAAATGATCCAACCTATGTAACATTATTTGGTGCTTTCCATCCTCTAATGGATTCTATCTTCTCAGGATCAACTAGTATCCCTTACTTTGATATAATATGGCTCAGATAATGGATTTTCCTCTGATAAAATGAGCACTTTCTCAACTTTACATGCAATTGATGATTCCTCAATACCTGTAGCAACATCCTTAAGTGTTTTTCATGATCCTCCTCTATCTTTGAGTAGATGAGTATATCATCCAAGAAAACAATTGCACACTTTTCTAGATACTCTTTGAACACTCATTTATCTGATACATGAAGAAAAGTGGTGCATTTTATAGCCCAAATGGTACCACCAAAAACTCATAATGTGCATATCTTGTCCTAAATTTTGTCTTGCAGATATATTCCTATTTATTTCTCACTTGATGATAACTTGAACTTAGGTTGATCTTGGAAAAGATCCTTGCGTTTTTTAGCTGATCAAATAAATCATAAATCCTTGGAAAATGATATTGTTTTTTTATGGTAACATTATTAAGCTACCTAAAGTAAATGCACAACCTTCCAGGTCCATCCTTTTTCTTCACAAAGAGAATTGGGGCACCCAAGGTGAGACACTTGGGCATGTACACCTCTTCTTCAAAAGTTCTTAAAGCTACATCCACAATTCTTTTAGCTCCGATATGTTCATCCTATAAGGAGTCTTGGACATTGGGGTAGCTCTAGGCACCAAATCAATGGAGAAATCAATATCTCTATTCTAGTGTGAATAAGGTTCTTTAGCTATATAGTTATTTCATAGCTAGTTCTCCACTTTATCTCTTTTCACACTAGGTTAAGTTTAATTAGGGAATTTTTCACTTTATCCCATATTGGTTGTGTTTTTCGTATCTTGGGTGGTAAATCCTATATAAAATCACCCATATATATCGTATGAGTATTTCATTGTTCATTGTATGATTTGAATTCTCTTGAATAGAATACAATTTATTGTTGCTCATTTCTGATTTCTAGATTTTCTTTCCTTCATTCATTTGCATTCTTGGGTGGATTTTTAGCCAAATATTACATGGTATCAAAGCAATTGTGAGTTGTGGGTTAGCAATATTTTTAGAAATTTGAGTGTAGAACTATTTGTTTTGAAGAACATGAGTGTTTTCTTCTCTTGCATCTTCAAATGATCTGGAGAATAAAAATGGTGTGGATAAAACACTAGTTTCTAGGGGTGTTTTTTTTTTGAATTGCTAGATGCAAGTTCTTTTGGAGTTATTGGAGACAATATGAGGTTACCATTGTGTCCATTGAAGCTAATATATCAAAAATTTCCTTTCATTTTGTCCTAGTTGGACACTAGAGGTCAAATGTGTTAGGTTTTGATGATGGAGGTTCGTTTCCAGATATAGTAGGGAGACACCATTTTGAAGCATTTTGGGTCAAATATGACCCTTCCATTGTGCTAAGAAGGATTGAAAACCCTAATATTGACTATACATTCATCAATTTTTGGAATATTTGTTCAAAGATAAAAAATAATTTTCTCTTAGGGACTCTTACGACCCCCCATCTCACACATCGATTTGGCGACAGTTCCACTAAATTTGGAAGAAGGTGAATTTTGGTGGTTTCGCTAAGTTCAGAAGTAGTTTCATTAAATTTATGGTTTCTCTAATTTATCTGGAGGTTTCTCTAATTTATCTGGAGGTTTTTCTAATTTATCTGGAGGTTTCTCTAATTTATCTGGAGGTTTCTCTAAGTTTGGTAGTAGTTTTTCTAAATTTGGTAGTTTTGCTAATTTATTTGGAGGTTTATACAGTCGGTGGCTTTGCTAAGTTTGGTTATAGTTTCTCTAAATTTGATGATTTCGCTAATTTATCTGGAGATTTTTGTAGTTGGTGATTTTTCTACGTTTGAATACAGTTCCACTAAATTTGGTGGAAGGTGAATTTTGAATTTCCTACCCCCTCTCCATTGACAGGTTGTGTTTCAAATACAAACTTTTCATGCTCATATCTCAGGATTTTGACCTCCTTTTCTTGAGAATTTTTTTATTTTTGTTTTTTTTTATGGGAAAAACAATTGTTCTCTTCGCATTGGTGTAGATAGTTTCTAATTTTGGTGCACTGATTTTCCATAATTTGTAGATTCTCATAGGCTCATATATTTTGCATACGACCTCGGATGGAGGAGATTATTTTTTTCAAAGTGCATGTTTTTTCTTGTAACTCGTAGTGGTTTTTATTTTATTTCACTTGATATTGTGCCAAAACTATACTTTCAAGACATGGTCATTTTTTGATGATTTGTAAGGGAATTGAAGTCAAGTCAACTAAGTTCTCTCTTGCTAGTGGAAATTGTAACAAAAATAAATATAAAGTGCTAAATCATTTTTCCTCGGGGGGGGGTTGTGCTTGTGGATATCTATCTACTTGTGCTCACTTTTCCTTCACAAATGGGCAACTTTAAATTTCCATTTCTAACACCATACAACTACAATATATGGCATCAAAATGGATGGAATTTATTAATGCAACGAGGATATACACCTTATGTTGAACGAAAGGTAATTGAGCCCACCAATGAATCAAAATGATAAGGAAAAGGTATATTCTAGATGATAGAACACACAAAATTTCTTGGTTATCTCAGGAGTCTAGTTTCCCTTGATATAATGTTTCAACTTTATGGATGTACAAATTCATATGATGCATGGGAAAAATTAAAAACTCTTTATGGGGAAATTGATGAAGTTACGTGATATCAACTTGATAATGAACTATATATTTTTTATCCTAAGTCTTTTGAAAACATCCAATATTATGTAACAAAGATTAATTACCTAAGAGATCAATGTAAATCATGTGGTGTAGAGAAAAAGGATATAAAACTTGTCTTAACTACTATCTCTAAACTTGGACTTGAATATGCTTTACTTGTTTCTATCTTTCACACACATAGATTGACTTTGGGATCTGCATATACAATGACTTATTTTTCTTCCTTTCCATAAATGTTAATGCATAAGTAGGGGAATCATATTTTCATGGGTCTCCTTAATCCATATCAGTCTCAGGATTTGTTGAATGGTCAACCGAAGGGACATAAAGAGCTAGGGAAACTTGAAAAGAAGCAAAAGAACTCCAATAAGAACTCACAGAAATATTTGGTACAATAATGATCTACCCCAAAATCAGACTCCAACTCCTCGTCGAAGAGGAATTATCAAAAGAAGGATAGGCCAACTCGTAGTTACTAAAAAAAGTTTGGTCATGAGTAAAATTATTTTCATAAGAAGAAGATTGATGA
Organism: Picea engelmannii; assembly: GCA_009831015.1. Lineage (NCBI taxonomy): Eukaryota > Viridiplantae > Streptophyta > Pinopsida > Pinales > Pinaceae > Picea > Picea engelmannii. The sequence continues at coordinate 19,106 of ML819057.1, read as the reverse complement.
GCTAAAGCATATTCTAAAAAAGAACAACATTAATCTGTTATAATCACAACAATCCTCTACTCCTTTTTCCAAATCAGGAAAATGGAAAGAAACTACACTTGTTTCTACTATAGATTCTTCTCAACACTGGATTCTTGACTCAGGTGCATCACATCACATAGGTTTTGTCACAGAACAATTTTATTTATTGAATCCTTGTTCGATGTCCCACATTCTCATTAGGGATGACCCTCCTATTACTTTTACTTTTGAGTATTTTCTCTATTTAAATAATATGATAGCCAACCTTCTTTATATTTACTAGATTTCCTAGAAAGGAAGAAAATTTGAGTTCATTCCAGATTCCATCACCATTAGGGATATTGAAGAAAATGAACTTCTTGCAATTGGTAAGGATGATCATGAGTCTCACCTGTATGACTTCTCTCATTTTTCCCCTGGTTTTTATTCTACTTCTTTGAACACCCATTTAGATTATATCATAAAGCTATGGCATAGGTGGTTTGACCATCTCAACTTACACTATCTTTAGGAGATCAACACATAGGATATGGTCAAAGGTATTCCTTGTATCATTTTCTCATATGGAGTTTTTTTGGGTTGTGCCTTGGGAAAGCGTCTCGAGGACAAGTTTGAAAACAGGAAGGCTTGGAGGGATTCAAAATTCCTTGATCTAGTTCACAGTGATGTGGCAGGTCCATTTCTATCCTTTTCTTTCAACAAGGATTGCTACTTTCTCACTTTTATTGATGACTTTTATATATACACATGGGTCTACTTTCTTTAGAATAAAGGAGAAGGTTTTGATAGATTCCAGGAGTTCAATGCTCGCATTGAGAAACAATATGGGAAGTGCATAAAAATTCTTTGTAAAAAAAATGACAACGAGTATGTGAACTACCAATTTGAATAATTTTACACTATTTAAGGGATAAACTTCAACATATTTTATCCTATACACCTCAACGGAATGATGTGGTAGATATGAAAAAAATATCCTTTAAAGATATGGTTGGTTGCATGATCCACACCCGCTCAATTTCACCTGAGTATTAGGTAGAAGCTATCAACTATGTTTCTCACAATCAAAATAGAGTTACATATAAGCATTGAAGGGTATCACTCCCTTTGAAGCTTTGTGTGGTAGGAAACTTATTGTGCATCACTTGATAGTTTTTATCTCCCCAACTCAGGCACACATTCATTTAGAGAAGTGAAAGGAATTAAAACCTCATAGTCAACCCAACATCTTTGGTGATTAACCCAATGGTGTCAAAGGATATCGAATATTGGATCCTGACACACATGAGCTCTTCATTGAGTGTAGTGTGCAATTTGAGGAAATATCTACTAGATCATTGTCGGCACAGGGGCAGACCCAGGGTTCAACGCACCAACAACGCACCAAAAAAACCCTAACTATCGACCCTTTCGAAAACACCTGTGAAGAAGATGAAGTCTCACCTGAGGTAGAGGCAGGGGTGGTTGTAGGACTCCAGTGTCTGCAACCTTAGCTGGGACACAGATCTGTGATTCTGACACTTAATAGATCACTCAACAGTTAACATTCATCAATATCCAATTCTTAGTTACAATGTAGTGAAACCCTAATTACAAAATATCACAGTATTCATTCAGATCTAAGGTATTCAGGAACTAAGCATATGTTCATAAGTCAGATCTAACACCTATCCATATCATTAAGCACTAAGAATAAATAGATCTATCTATCATTCATCTGTATTAAAGAACTAATCAAGTAAACACATAAACACATCAATACATCGCACAAAGCATATAAACACAACATGTACGTGGTTCACCCCCACCCTGGGGATACATCCACCAAATATTCTCTTCTTTATTATCTTTGGTCAAGCTTCTTACAGGAACATAACATCCAAGTCCTAATCCACAGAAGACAGGAGATCTGCACACCTCGCCAGATCCTCCTTCCCCGAGTAGATCTAGGCACAGAGCCTTGCACAGTCTGTGCACAAAGAACTACATACGACTTGCACTTAGCTCTGTAAGTATCAACATACAACACGCACCAAGCCTCTTACAATCATTTTCACTTAGCACAACTTGCAATTTAGTCTCTTTCTTACATTGCCTAGCCTTCTATTTATACATTACAAAATAGGCCTAAACATGGTTAAACGCATGGGTCGACATCCCATACCCATTACATAATCTCGAATCCTAGAAAGGGCTCTAAAAGAGGCCGAGATCCCACGATCTCTACTTCGTCTTATGCTTTGCCTTCGACAGCTTGTCGAAGTCCCAAAATTATGTCAAACATGACCAAGAATCCTCAAAACTTGGTCAAGTGTCAATAGGCCTCCAACACTCATCTGTGACTCATCCCAAGTCACTTTGATCTGATTAGTTCTACCTCAACATCCTCAATCTTGGCTCGAGATTCTTGAACTTGTTGTTGTGCCATGACCTCCTATTCAACGAACTCTTAGATGACTTCTTTGTTGACAGGTACCTCTAGGCGTTGTTCTTCTACAGTGACAAATATCTCTAGTTCCACTCCTTGGCATTCAATCTCTGCGAACAATTGGAAAGCCTCATCCTGTACAGATTGGAGCCTCTGAGTTACTTCCATAACTCTTCTCTGAATGGTGTGGACCTATTGTTGGGTGGTGTGCTTTTCCTGGGTTCGCTTCATTCTTTCCACAGCTGACAGGGGCTTCAACTGCGCCTGTATTGTTTTTGCTTGATACTTTTCTTCCTTTATCTATGTCTCCAGTGCATTCAATTCTGGATTCTCAGTGAGTCGCTCATACATCTAGGCATTGCGATCACTCATTTTCTTGCATTCCAGGGCAAGGAATTTTATTCTTTCAATTACTCTTCGAGCAATTGCTTCTCTTTGATCGCTTACATCCTGTGGGGTGTCAGGTACGGTGTGGAGCTCTAAGTCTGTTATTCATTGTTGTAGCTGTTGGATAGCTTCTGTGAGCTATTGTACATGATGTGTTAATTGATCTTCTTCCTGTGGTTCTAATCCTGTCACAGAGTGGAGTGCTCTATTGACTACTTTTTTCACTTCGAGTTGCTCTGTGAGTAACTGTTCTTTTTCTTGTTGCATATGTGCTTTCTCTTCTTCAAACTTTGCTTGGAGAGAAACCTTCACCTGTTCTACAATGATTATGCCTTGTACTTTCTTCAAGGTCTGGGTGGCTTGTTATGTTTCTTCTTATGCATGATGAAGGCGAGCTTTGACTGCATCAGCTAATCGATGGAGTTGGGTTGGCTCATCTCCCAACGCTGGTTCTCCTGATGGTAGGGGTGCAGTGGACCCTATGCGGCTGGAATGAAGGGCCTACTATACCCCTTGGAATTCGACCTTAATTTTGTCATACATTTCCTCTTGGTTGGATTCTTGTTTCTCCACGATTTCCAATGAAGCGTCATTTAGGGATGCTATGATGAAGTAAAAATCATCGGTAGTGAGAACATACTTCATCTTGGTCATGGTGGCTCTCGATTTCATTCAAGAAGAAGGTTTCAAGGGAGAAATATTCCTCTTCTTTAGGGGATAGGTCTCATCTCTAGGCGGTGTTACTTAACCTTACTTCTGTTTATCTCCTTTTCCATTTATCTCTTCTACTTAGTCATCACCCCCTCGGTCAAGTGATACTGAAGTAGTCTTTCCTGAGGTGATTCTTAAGTCTTGGACCTCTTCATTCCTCTTCGTTTTGCTAGGTTTGGGTGTATCATTTTCTTTGGGCATGGGCTCTGGGATGTCAGGGTTAGACATCTCTGCAGGGTTTGCAGGAATAAGGAGGTCTGTCGACCAGTCCTTAGTGATCTCCTCAAGGTCCTCTTCCATGAGCTTCTAGTACGACTGAAGTTTCTCCTTATGTTCATTGGCTCACACTGTAAGGTAGATGAAGTGACAATATGCGTAGAACTTCATAAGGGGTTGGAACCTCTGTAGGGTGTTTGGAGTCATGCAAGGTTCAACTTCAATGGTTCTCTTCAGCTGAAGGTAATATGTGTGAAAAACAACGTTCAAATTCCATTGTTTGTTCATATCACTTGAGTACTAGAGTGTGGTGAGCTTCACATCAAGCGCCTCAAACGGTTCAATATCCGGGAAGGTCGCACCTTTCGGCATATCCCAAGCAACAAAGGTGATGAGGATTAGGAGCCAACTAAAGTGAAACTCGTAGCCCTGATCCTATGCTTTGCGATAGTCTAGTTCCAGTTGATTAACTAGGTACTTCACCAAGTTCATCTGTAGACCTTCTATGCACTTCCCTGCGAGGTCAACAACAAAGCCTGTGACTTGTGTAGGTATGTTCTTCCTTACTAAATTTCCTGCAATTAACTGACAGGCTAGGCGCACTGCGCCATTCTAGATGGAGGCTACCTTATAGCCTCACGTCCCCTTTTCAACATCGTCGTATGCATCCTTGATCTTCTGTGCTAGTGCGTGATATATAGCTCTTCCTGGATAGAAATCCTGTGGGTCAGGTCCTTACATACTTAATCCTGTGATCCTATGGATCAACGTCAGATTGACTATGATTCAGTGGTCTAGCCATAAGTAGCTGCCATGGTAACATGAACCTAATAGCTTGACACAGGTGTTGACTTCCTAGTGCCTTCTAAAGTGTGATATTTTCATTACATTTAATAGGGTGGACTACGCGAGGTTCATTGTCCATAGCTGGGGGATTATCTTTGAGTTATTCCCCTTCATCTTGGTTAGGTATTTCTACGGGTGAGAATACTATATTTCTTGCGATCTCCGAGATTGAATTCATTGAACTTCAATGCTGTGATCTTGTCCTGCTGTGCTCAAACTACGCGTATCCCCTTTGGGAGATACACAGTAACCATGGTGTACTCGAAATATCTTGGCACACTATCTCGACTCACCATGGCGGCCAGAGGTAGGATGTAATCAGGAAATATGGTTGGGATCATGATGCAGGATGAGATGCGACCACCACCTCACACTCCTGCTCACAGGATCGTTCAAGTTCCCCTTTGAGATGAATTCTCTCTTTCGATTCCCTGCTGGAATCCCTGATGAAAACCCGATCCACATGCCCTTCTCTTTTCTCTGTCATGGCCTTTTCATGCGCCTGTGACCTTTCCCCGATTATAATTTCGGGTTTTGAGGTTTTGTGATCCCTGACGTCAAGAGTTCCTGTCCTCTCGAACTCCCGATCACTGATTTGCCGATGCGTACCTTTGCTGCCTTAGCCTCCCTGGCTATGCCTATAGTCCACATGACCTTCTCTTATATTACCGTAGTCATACACCTTGTCGGGATTCGGGGTTTCGTGACCCTTGATGTCACGAACCTCTGTCCTCACGATCTCCCGACCTCCGATCTGTCGATACGACACTTTACGCGTTAGCCCTCCTGGATAAGCTCCTGGCTCATATGACTGTTATTCCCCATGACCACAGTCTTACCTCTCGTCGGGGTTTCGGACATCGCAATGCCGAAATGCATAAACCCTGTGTCCACAGGATTCCCGATTTCCTGATTCCCGTAATTCCAATGGACGACTTTCCTTTCGGGAAATCTCCCGAATGCTCTGATCTCCTCCACGCGTCCTCCTATGATGGATGGTCCTGATCGCTTCTCGCAATTTCACAACTTCTGATGTCCCGAGCGCCTCGTCTTCAGGACTCGTGAAATTCCGAACTCCGATGCCCCGTTTCGACCTTCTATCGGGACTTCACCTGATAATCTAGATCTCCGCCATGTGTCCCCAACTGATGGACGACCTTGATCCAATCTCGCTATTTCGGAGGTTTCAATGCTCCGATGACAGAAATCCTCTGTCAACTCAAAACCCCGGTAACCGATATACCGATGGGTCACTCGATCTCCGCCACGTGTCTCCTCAAACAGATGGTCCAAATCATTCCTGAGACTTTTCCTATAGAAATTCTCGATTTCTTGTCCTCATGACTCCCGATTTCAAGAACGTCGATATCCCGATGCCTGTCGAGACTTTTTCCTGGTGTGATAAGGGTTAAATCCCGTGCACCTCCTGTCCGATCCAATGGCTGACGAGATTTCTGAATGAGATCCAACGGCTCACGATCTCCCCCTTCTGTATGCTTGCTTTGGTGCTCCCTGGATGTAGAAACCAACGTTCCAGATCTCCTTCTCTAGCCAATCTGACGGCTACAGTGCTCCTTCCCGAGCTTGCGCACTTACTTCCTGTGCTTGGAAGAATTTCAATCTTCCAGAGGCTTCAACCTTGGCCTCCTTTTCCTCTACGAGCTCTATGAATTTGAGTCCTCACCTGTGCTTTCAATAACGCTATTCCTCCTGAGCTTTTCTTCCGAATCCTCAAAGGATTCTTTGACTTCTACCCTCTGTAGAGTCTTTACGCACACACAGTGCTATCTCTCCTGAGATTCTCACACGCTCAGACACCTAAGGGATTTTATCCTTCTCCCTTCTCCCTCAGATGGAGAATGTAATGCCCTCCTGGCTATCCTTCTACTCAAGCAACCTCTTGCTGAGTCTGAGGGTGTTCAACAACCCTATGAATATTCCTCAGTGGATTCTTCCTTCAAAATACAGAACTCAAAGATTTCTCTTTTCTTCTCTGTGCCTGTCTACACACCTACTCAATGCCCACCTGGAAAAGTATCTTCTCCTAGAACTTTCAACAGTTCTGTACTCTTCTGTGCACCTATGCACCTGCTCAATGCCCACTTGGCAGAGCTCTCAGAATCCTCAGTGATTCTGATTCTTCCTGAACTCACCGCAGAGTTCCTCCAAATGCACTACTATGTATATGCTCAATGCCCACTTGGCAGAGCTTCACAGAAATTCTCAGAGATTCTGTTTGCAACTGTTTTCTTCTCCCACAGCCTAGCCTCCAAGGTGTTCAACAACCTTGAGGTCTTTCTTCTGAGTTGTTAACTCCAGTTCTTGTGCCACAACACGTCTTTGTCTGAAACCACAGTATTCAGAAATGCATCCTCTATGCACGGCTATCAGAACCCGCAACGTTCTGTCACACCCTCCTGGTATGAAGCCTCAAAGACCTCTCAAGCATGAAAATCAAACACACTCATGCAAATGCAAACCTATAGCATACAAATACAGCATACAGAGAACACTCACAGACATCCACATAACACAAAAATACATGTAGGAAAAAACTACTTCTGTCAATATTAAATATGGAAAATGCCTGTTTATACAAGGTGTTCCTGAGCATGGCTTGTAACAAGGTCTCGGCTCTTCTCTTATGCTCTCTACACGTAGATTCTCTTCTATCTCAACCACCCTAACTCTAACTATCAAAGAGATACAATCAATCTTTTACATGAGGGGGATCTTCGAGTGCTTCCCTCCAACCTACCTACCCTATTCAATTACATTGAATGGGTTGTCTCCTCTAGCATCTGGATCTAGATCTCAGCCTTACAAACATTAAAGGCCTATCTTATCTATAGCCTACACAAAGGCATGACTTCACGGCTCACCAGCCTAAGCATTTAATTACATTGAATTCATATTTCAAATGAGGCTGTGCCTTTCTTCAACACGTGATTTGAATTCGCTGACGTGGCTGGCTGGCTAGCTGGTTGATGTGGAGAGATTCTCCTGCATCATACTCCTCAACTGCAAAATTCATGAGCTCCTGCTCATGAGCTTCCCATCTCTCAGCTTTGGAAATCCTCCTAGATCCCAAATCATCCTTTGGAGTTGTTCATCTGCTCCATCTTCCTGCTGCTGCTGCTTCCTTCCTTTTGCTCATCCTCTCCTTTCTAGAAGTTTCTACTGAATCTACCATCAACCTTCTGATCTCCTTGATTGCTTCATCCAGCTGCTCCAGTGGTTGGTCATGTTTTTGCAGTCTCCCCAGCTGCAAAAATTTTCTGCAATTGGGTAGATCATCATGATCTCCCATGTTTTCTTCTTCATCAGCTTCCAACTTCAGCTGTTGGATGTGCACGCCCTGCACCTTCACCCTTCTCTCCAGGGCTTCAATCTGTTCATACAGATTATCCAAACTAATGTTGTCTACTTCTTCCTCCTCTACTTCTGCAACCTCCCATGTTGCGGTCCTTTTAGTCTCCTGGCTGAAAATACTGAGCCATTCCTCAGAATGCTCATTATTCTCTTCTGCTTCTTCTGCTGTCAGCTTCAGTGCTACAACTTCCTCATCTTCCTGGATGAATGCATTGAGACACTCCTCCGAATGCTCATTTTCTTCTTTGTCTTCTTGGGAAACTTCCAAAGTCTATTCCAATTCCTCTTCCCTGGTAGTCTCAGTTGAATGTTCTTCTGCTATTGTTGCACCTGCAACACATATTTCTGCCTCCTCTTGGGCACGTGGTAGGAATATCTGAATTCCCCCAATAATTAGAAGGTCCTTTAGATCCTCCTCTTCTATCAGCTTCACATGTTGATCCAAACTCACCTCTGAGTTCATCTGCTCTGTCAGCTCCTCAGGCTAATTCCAACTCATCTGCTCATCCCTGCCCACATGGAAATATGGGATCTGTTCACTGCTCTCCTCGCAGATTATGAGATCAACTGATCCCATCTTCATTAGCACTCCTTGCTAAATTGAACTCACCTCTGAGTTCATGAGACTTCCAGACAGTCTCACATGCTCATCTCTGCCCACCTGGAAATTTGAGATGATTCTACTACCCTCCTGACAGTCTTTGATATCCCGTAGCGACCTCATTTCATTTCCCATATGGCAATGTGAAATTCCCTGGCTTTCCTCATGACAGTCTCCGAGATCCCACAGTGATCTCAACTCATTGACCTCCTGGCAAACTAGAATTTATTTTCTGCCCTCCTGGCAGTTCTTGAGATCTTCAACCGATCCCAATTCATTCTCCTCACCAAGAATGTCCCCAGTCTCTGGTTCACATATCTGAACCATTTCTTCTTCTGGGCCATTGAGGTTTTACACATACCTCATCCATCCTCTTAACAACCTATGCTTTCTTCTGACCATCAACTCCTTGACTGGCCATTTTACCTTCGGCTTCTTCATGGGCCATTCATACACCCATCTCGGTTTGGCTTTCTGCTACATCCACAGTTCAAGATTTTCTATGTCTGCCCTTATTTCAGCGAGCTCTTTATCCATCTCTGCAAGCTTTTCTGCTTTTCTCTTTCTCCTAGCATGCCTATGGTATTCAATAACCATGGTTTTGTCCCTGTCTGCTTTCCTAGAAAACCTGCTGCTGTCACTCCGCACTAACAGTGTTTCCAACTTCATCCTACAGTCCTCCTGACTGCTTTCTTGATTGTCGCCTACCTGCAAACAACCATCAAAGAGTCTTCAACGCTCTATATTCCTTTACCTTCTCACTTCACCTGAAATACACAAGTGAAGTTCCTGCTTTGATACCCTTGATGTGTGTATTAGAGTGCTTTCCTCCTCTGGCTTCCCTTGCCTTCTCCCTCTGCTTGAAATATACAAACAAAGTTCTAGCTCTGATACCACTTGACGCAAGACGAGACGTGACCACCACCTCGCACTCCTGCTCACAGGATTGTTCAAGTTCCCCTTTGAGCCAAATTATCTCTTTCGATTCCTTGCTGGAATCCCTGATGAAAACCCGATCCACAAGCCCTTCTCTTTTCCCTGTCACAGCCTTTGCACGTGCCTGTGACCTTTCCTCGATTATAATTTTGGGTTTCGGGGTTTCGTGATCCCCAATGTCAAGAGTTCCTGTCCTCTCGAACTCCCAATCACTTATTTGTTGATGCGCACCTTTTTTGCCTTAGCCTCCCTGGCTATGCCTATAGTCCATGTGACCTCCTCTTATATGACCGCAGTCATACACCTTGTCGAGATTCGGGGTTTCACGACCCTTGATGTCATGAACCTATATCCTCGCGATCTCCCAACCTCCGATCTGTCAATACGACACTTTACGTGTTAGCCCTCTTGGCTAAGCTCCTGGCTCATATGACCGTTATTCCCTGTGACTGCAGTCTTACCTCTCTTCGGGGTTTCGGACATCGCAATGCTGAAATTCATAAACCCCGTGTCCACTGGATTCCCGATTTCCCGATTCTCGTAATGCCGATGGATGACTTTCCTTTCGAGAAATCTCCCGAATGCTCTGATCTCCCCCACGTGTCCTCCTATGATGGACGGTCTTGATTGCTTCTCACGATTTCGCGACTTCTGATGTCCTGGGTGCCTTGTCTTCAGGACTCGCGAAATGCAAAACTTTGATGCCCCATTTCGACCTTCTATCGGGACTTCACCCGATAATCTGGATCTCCGCCATGTTTCCCCAACTGATGGATGACCCTGATCCAATCTCGTTGTTTCAGAGATTTCAATGCTCTGATGACATAAATCCTCTGTCAACTCAAAACCCTGGTAACCGATATACCGACGGGTCACTCGATCTCCGCCACGTGTCTCCTCAAACGGACGGTCCAGATCATTCCCGGGACTTTTCCTATAGAAATTACCGATTTCTTGTCCTCGTGACTCCCAATTTCACGAATGCCGATATCCCGATGCCTGTCGGGACTTTTTCCTAGCGTGATAAGGGTTAAACCCTGTGCACCTCCTGTTCGATCCGACGACTAACGAGATTTCTGAATGAGATCCAACGGCTCACGATCTCCCCCTTCTGTATGCTTGCTGTGGTGCTCCCTGGACATAGAAACCAATGGTTCAGATATCCTTCTCCATCCGATATGACGACTGTTGTGCTCCCTCCTGAGCTTGCGCACTTACTTCCTGCACTTGAAATAATTTCAATCTTCCAGAGGCTTCAACCTTGGCCTCCTTTTCCTCTGCGAGCTCTACAAATTTGAGTCCTCGCCTACCCTCTCGATAACGCTGTTCCTCCTGAGATTTGCTTCCAAATCCTTAAAGGATTCTTTGACTTCTGCCCTCTGCAGAGTCTTTACACACACACAGTGCTATCTCTCCTGATCTTCTCACACGATGAGACCCCTAAGGTATTTTATCCTTCTTCTGTCTCCCTCAGATGGAGAATGTAATGCCCTCCTGGCTATCCTTCTACTCAAGCAACCTTTTGCTGAGTCTGCAGGGTGTTCAGCAACCCTATAAAGATCCCTCAGTGGATTCTTCCTTCAAAATACAGAACTCAAAGAGTTCTCTTTTCTTCTTTGTGCCTGTCTGCACACCTACTCAATGCCCACCTGGCAGAGTATCTTCTCCCAGAACTTTCAGCAGTTCTGTACTCTCTTGTGCACCTATGCACCTACTCAATTCCCACTTGGAAGAGATCTCAGAATCCTCAGTGATTTTGATTCTTCCTGAACTCACCGCAGAGTTCCTCCAAATGCACTACTATGTATATGCTCAATGCCCACTTGGTAGAGCTTCACATAACTCCTCAGATATTCTGTCTGCAACTGTGTTCTTCTCCCATAGCCTAGCCTCCAAGGTGTTCAACAACCTTGAGGTCTTTCTTCTAAGTTGTTGACTCTAGTTCTTGTGCCACATCACGTCTTTGTCTGAAACCGCAGTATTCAGAAATGCATCCTCTGTGCACGGCTATTAGAACCCACAACGTTTTGTCACACCCTCTTGGTATGAAGACTCAAAGACCTCTCAAGCCTAAAAATCAAACACACTCCTTCAAATGCAAACCTATAGCATACATCTACAACATACAAAGAAAACTCACAAACATCCACATAACACAGAAATACATGCAGGAAAAAACTGCTTCTGTCTATATTAAATATGGCAAATGCCTATTTATACAAGGAGTTCCTGAGCATGACCTATAACAAGGTCTCGGCTCTTCTCTTCTACTCTCTACACACAGATTCTCTTCTATCTCAACCACCCTAACTCTAACTATCAAAGAGATACAATCGATCTTTTACATGAGGGGGCTCTTTGAGCGCTTCCCTCCAACCTACCTACCCTATTCAATTACATTGAATGGGTTGTCTAGTCCAACATCTAGATCTAGATCTCATCCTTACAAACATTAAAGGCCTATCTTATCTACAGCCTGCACAAAGGCACGACTTCACGGCTCAACAACCTAAGCATCTAATTACATTGAATTCAGATTTCAAATGAGGTTGCGCCTCTCTTCAACACGTGATTTGAATTCGTTGACGTGGCTAGCTGGCTGGATGGCTCACTAACGTGGAGAGATGTTCCTGCATCAGATCAAATTCACATTTGTTAGGTCATCTCTGTGTTTGGTTCTCTTTTCCATTGATGGTCGGGATGGTTCGTCTCCACGAGCAGTTGAAGGAGAGGCTTGCACTCCTTTCATCGAGGACACTTATGCACCCACATACATCACTCTTTCAGACATGACTCTCTCAGTCATGAGTTCGATGAGTACTTCCTTAATAGACTCTTCGGCTGCGCTAATTTCTTCAGACATACACGCTCGTGGTTGAATAACTTGGATTCAAAGAGTAACTGCTCAATGAAATGGGATGGATGGAAATAGTGCAATGATCAATGTGATAAATCAACTATAATGCGAGCTCAGATAGTCACGGTTGGAAAAAGTGTTCTTGTTGTGTGGCGTGACAGGATAAATAGATATATTGGCAACGAGTGAGAAGCCTTCATTAACTCAGTTGTGTCCGTTATGGTGTGGTCCTAATGGTCTGGCGGTGAACTTTCTGACCATAAATACCTTTCTACCCATTCAGGTCGTCAATCTAATGGTTATATTGTTCCCAACGACTATATTGCTTCGTCATGGCGAAGTGCCATGTGACATTGTTCTGATATCCCGACGAAATTCCAATTTTGCAAATTTTCCTTATACGAAGTTCCCTCTAGAACCTTTTGTAACTTTTTGATCTTATCTCTCTTCTTTCTTAGTTTTCTAGCCTTCTTTTTGGTGAGCTTTGTCTGGGTATTTATTTTTCCTTTCTGATTCTTATCTTCTTTTGGCATAGTAACTTTGCGCTGGTGAGATTCTTTCCTAGAAATCAGGGGTAATACTTCATCTATATCTGGAATAGGTACTTCATTCCTCTGTGGGTCTTCTATTGTTCTTCCCACTTTTACATCCGAGTCTCTAGTTTTAAATAGATTCGCTCGGTTCTCCTGTTATTCAATCAAGTGTGCGATCCTCCTAGTCATGAAATCTTTCAATTCTTTCTTCTTTTGTTCTAATACTTCTTCTTCTTTCCTTCTGGCCCATCTCTTTCAATCCAAGGTTTTCCTAGTAACATAGCAAATGGAGCGCTATTCTCAATAAATTTAACAAATTCAAATTCTTCCTTTGTCGAAGTTCCATGAACACTCATAGATATCTGGGTAAGTCTTCCACATAGGGTTATCAACTTTCCTCTAAATAATCTTATTCCTCCCAATGAAGGAATCATAGTAGGTTCCCCTAAAATTTCCCAAGTTCTTTATGTCATGATATTTACCTATGTTTCCTCATCCAAAACAAGGTCAATGTCGAAGTCTCCTATTATTGTTTCAATGCACTCTTCTTCTTTGAAGATCCCTAATAAGTTGACATGTCGGTGGTCATTTAGGGTTCCTTTCATCTGTAGCAATGCTTTCTCTGATTTTTTCTGGGGTTCTTCCATGGTTTCAGTTGCTTGACGTTTCTCGTGGTCTTCTTGTCTCATATTCATCATTTCAACCTTAGAAATCATTCTAATGAAATCCAAAACTTCATGGTCCATAGATTTGCAATAGAGGCAACTAGGTATTCTACTAGGGCATTCCTTAGCCAGATGTCCCAGTATTCTACAATTGTAACAAAGGGTTAATCCTCTCTTTCTTTTAAATGGTCCCCAACCTTTCCTGTACTACGTGCTAGGATCATGGTAGCTACCCTGCAACAAATTATTTCTAGGGTCTTGCATCCATTTGTTAGTCCAAACATTCTCTCTATGCATAGGTATAACATATCTTTCACTATTCTTATCAGATCTACTCATATCAAATATTCTTTCTTCTACTTGTGCCCTAGTTTTCAAGCTAGGAAAAATCTTATCAAACATACCTAGATTCATATTCTAGAAACAAAAATTTCTGCTAATCTTATCTTCAACATGGCACAAAGCTTCCATATCTAAAACTTTTCACTATTATTACCTCTATCAGAGAACAAAGCGTTCAGATCTTACCTCTTTTCTTTAGATCAAACTTCTTTCTTAGCACAGAGCTTCACATATCAAGTTGAATACTGCACTCTAGAGAGACAGATCTATGCACAGAGATTTCACAATTTCAGGTCAGATCTTCACACAAATCTTATTTTTCCTCAGTTCCCAACAATCACAGTGTCAGGTCCCGACAACAGAACCATTTGTTGGCACCGGGGAAGACCCAGGGTTCAATGTTACAACAACACACAAACAAGACCCTAACTACTAGCCCTTTTGATAACACTTACGAAGAAGATGAAGTCTCACCCGAGGTAGAGGAAGGGGTGGTTGCAGGACTCCAGTGTCTGCAACCTTAGTTGGGACACAGATATGTGATTCCAACACTTAACAGAGAAATCAACAGTTAACATTAATCAATATCTGGTTCTTAGTTACAGTGCAGTTAAACCCTAATTATAGAATATAACAATATTCATTCAGATATAAGGTATTCAAGCACTAAGCATATGTTCATAAGTCATATTTAACACCTATCCATATCATTAAGCACTAAGAAAACACTAAGCATCAATAGATCTATCTATCATTCATCTATATTAAATCACTAATCAAGTAAACACATAAACACATCAATACATCACACAAAGCATAACAACACAACATGTACGTGATTCACCCTCACCTTGGGGCTACATCCACCAACTCTTCTCTTCTTTATTATCTTTGGTTAAGCTTCTTACAGGCACATAGCATCCAAGTCCTACTCCATAGAAGACATGAGATCTGCACACCTCGCCAGATCTTGCTTCCCCGAGTAGATCTAGGCACAAATCCTTCCACAGTCTGCACACAAAGAACTACAAACGACTTGCACTTAGCTCTACAAGTCTCAACATACAACACACACCAAGCCTCTTACAATCATTTTCATTTAGCACAACTTGCAAATCGTTCTCTTTCTTACATTTCTTAGCCTTCTATTTATACATTACAAAATAGGCCTAAACATGAGTAAACCCATGGGCCGACATCCCATACCCATTACATAATCCTGAATCCCAAAAAGGGCCCTAAAAGGGGATGAGATCTTGTGATATCCACTTCGTCTTGTGCTCCACCTTCGATAGCCTGTCGAAGTCCTAAAATTAGGTCAAACATGACAAACAATCCTCAAAACTTGGTCAAGGTCCAACAATCATCCTCTCATATTCCTTCCTCCATAGTGGATTTAGATAGTGACTATGAATATTTTCCTCTAGATGCCTCTACTTGAAGAGTTGATCATGCGGTTTCATCCTTCTCTTCACAAAGTTCAAATTCTAAGAATGTGGATTCTCCTCCTCCATCCCCTACCATGCCTTGTTGGGCTTGTCAGACACTTGAGTATGTAGGAAATATTTTTGGGGATCCTTCCAATACATGGAGGATGCAATCACAACATCAAGATATTCCACATTAATACATTACTACAAATTCATATCCACAGTCCTTTCATGAAGAATCAAGTACTTTTGAGTGGGATTCATTAATGGAGGAAGAATACAACTCATTGATTCAAAACAAAACTTAAGATCTTGTTCCACTTCCTAAGGGAAGAAAACTGGTTTGATGTAAGTGTATTTGTTGTAGTCCAAGGAATAACAACATGCATTCAAGAAGAGAGAGAGATACAATATAGAATAAATATTAGGGACACACACATAATCAATAAGAGACAGAGAGATTTGTGGGAAGGGTATTCATTCGCCTTTGTATTCCATATTCATGAGCATTTATACAATAGAGATATGGTTGGAGCAGTTGTACCCACTCCAACTAATCCTTCGTTAGGTTCATTTATCCTCTACGTGCATTTACATACTTTATTACATGTATTCATACATTATTATGCTAGTGTATAATGTATGATGGCTTATTACAAGGGCCTAAGAGGCCTCCCAACATCTCCCCCACAATCAAATCCTTTCTTGTCCCTAGCAAGTATGCATATAATTAATGACATGTTACTATTTTAGCCTTCATCTTCAATATGGTAAATACCTGTGCAGTTAGTGAGTCTCCAATGCTCAACTACCTAGCCCAACAATGGTCCTCTTGACTCTCTTGTTGCACCTTCATGCCTTTAGAGTGATTCTTGTCCTGACATGTTATCATCTTACGCATGAACACACCCTATGGTGGAACACCATTCTCCAACCAACCTACCATTTCTCTACTTTCTGGCTTCCAAGGTCACAACTCAAGAACTTTTCTCCAACTTTTATACTAGGGGACTTAATCAATTCAATATTTCTTGTGCCATCATATTGCATTTTAAGCTCTTGTATGTGTGTCTCATCATATGATGTCTCCTTCTTGAATTCATGTCTCTTTCTTGAATGCCTTTATCTATTTTCAAAATGCTCATAATCAATGCTTAATATTTTATTTCTCTGCTTCTCATCAAACTTGGATGTGCTTCTTTTTGCTTTTCTGGTATATGAGAATATATAAATTCTACATTTACATTAAAGAGGACTTGAGTGATACCTTTTTGTTGGAACCAAACTTTTACAAAATTCACTAAATGTTGTAGAATGGATATCGACTTATGTCGGAGTAACCGATCTCATAAGCTAAAGATTGACTTTCATTACATAGGTGGAGGGGATCACCTACCTTTCAAGACACACATTTAATCCCCTCGTTTATTTTGAATATTACAATATTGTTTCATACTAATAAGACTATTATCCTTCATATAATAATTTCTTTCATATTTGACGCCATATACATTTTACAATCCACCTTTTTACATACAATAGATGACTTTATGACATAAACTCCATACATTCTAGCCACCATCCTTTATAAATACTCTCACACTTTTTCATAATGTCATTTTGCACCTTTAAATTCTATTATGACATGTGCATTTAACTGTTCAACAAATTCCCCAATCTTATAAAGTGTCAAAAACAATAAATGTATTCATTTCCCTTCATTGTAGTAAATATTTCTCACATGGTTTTGATTTTGAATAATGGTTTGTCACTTATTTCATGCACACACCTAACTTCATGCCCAAGTATTGTATTTTTGGCAACTCGACCAATTGTATTCTTAAGGAATAAATCAACATGTTTCATGAACAAACTGGTCCAATATTTGTAGTTTCCACATAGTTTCCTTCTTAAAATTTCTCTCAAAAATATTAATAAACAATGTCATTTTGAAACCCATATATAATTTCTACAATCCACATTTAATGTTAAAACAATAATCAACAAACATACCAAATCCAATCTTTTACTCGTAGATTGCAGGAACGTCTTCAAACATCATACAATTCTTCTCTTGAAGATCAACTCAAGAAGAAGGCTACTCTAAGATTCTCTTCAAAACAAGCTTCTTTATTTCCATGATCATCTCAAACATTTCCATGAGCATCTGAAGAAAATATTCCATCCAAGATCATATTTTCTACTTTTCCAAGTTCGAACAATTCCATGAGCATCTTGATCAAACCTCCCATCCAAGTTCAAATTTTCTAATTTCCCAAGTTCAGGTCACACGACAACAAAACCAAAGTTTTGTAGTCTAAGGAATATCAAGATGCATTCAAGGAGAGAGAAAAACATTATAGCAGAAATATTAGGGACACACATGTACTCAATAACAGAGAGAGATTTGTGGGAAGTATATCCATCTACCTTTGTATTCCATCTTCATGAGAATTTATATAATATAGATACGGTTGGAGCGGTTGTACATACTCCAACTAATCCTTCATTAGGTTCATTTATCCTCTGCATTTACATACTTTATTACATGTATTCATACATTATTATGCTAGTGTATAATGTATGATGGTTTATTACAAGGGCCTAAAAGGACCCCCTATAAGATCTATCAGACCAAATTTGCAGTGGATGGACTAGTTGACAAGTTCAAATCACGACTCATGGATAAATGTTTTTCTTAGGTTCTCGGTGTTCACTACATTGATACCTTTTCCCCTATTGCCAAAATGAACTCCATCCACCTGATACTTGTTATTGCTACAACAAAAATTTGGGGTATACATAAGATGAATTTGAAGAGTGCATTTCTTCACGAGGATCTACATGAGGAGATTTAAATGGAGCAACCACAAGAATTTGTTCATGATTCTTCATTGGTTTGTAGATTGCAGAAGTCTCTCTATGGTCTAAAACAAACCCCATAGACTTGGTATGATAAGATGGACTCATTTTTTCTCTTAATTGGGTTCTCTATATTCCACTTAGATTTGAATGTATACATATTGATATAGGAGGATGCTCTTCTATTCTTGTCTCTCTATGTTGATGACTTGATTGTCACTAGGAGCACCTCATCCATCATTACAAGAATCAAAACTTCTTTTCACGATAGGTTTTCCATGATTGACTTGGGTATCTTGCAATTTTTTCTTGGGATTGAGATCACTCGGTCCTCTTCTCGGATCTCTCTTACATAGCCCAAGTATTCTATTGATCTTCTAGCTCATTTTCACATGGTTGATTTTAATCTTGAACTGAGTCCCTTTATATCCAAAGTTAAGTTTTAGGTGAAGTTTTCCACACCACTATTTGATGCCACTTTGTATCATTAGCTTTTTTGAAGCCTCATCTACTTGACTCATACTCACCCCAACATTTTGTTTGTAGTTGGCATTGTTTCATGCTTCATGGAAGAGCCACATGAGCTTCACTAGAAGGCTTCAAAATGCATTCTATACCACATACAAGGAACTCATAGGTATGCGTTTACTATTCAACAGGCACAAGTTCATATTTGGCTGGATACATGGATTCTGAATAGGTTGGTGATATTGATGATCACAAGTATTATTGATGTTTTTTTATGACACCCATCAACTAAGTGATTGGGGTAGATATGTGAAACTATTTTTCTTTCACATAGAGAGAATTTTTTTTTCGAACTTGAAAATTTCTAAAGAATCTTCAACCTTTGTTCGTGAAGACCCAACAAGTTTCCAATCAGCTTCAATTATCCATTT
>ML819056.1:144788-158081 GCA_009831015.1 Picea engelmannii | reverse complement strand
CAACCTGTCACTATGTCTTATCTGTAGTTTTTCTCTGTGCATACATCATCTTATACATTCCTTAACCAAATGCATCTATGTATCTCTAGTCATGTGCCATACATGTGTGTACAATCATGAACAAGTGTAATAATCCTCACATGGACTAGACATCAAACCCTTACTGATACATAGCCTTACACTACTTCAACAAATTCACAACCACTTCACATCCACAAGCTCTCAACCATGTACCACAAAAACCCTTAACCACATGCCAAGAAATACAAGATGTGCCTCAACAGTGACAAGATGTAAATGATAGATGTCAAATATGTCGGCATTGTATTTCTATAGATCTGCCTTATACAGTAATTTCCATACAACCAATATCCTCTCTAGGGAAAATCCTTAAACCCCCATAACCAATTCTCATATAGACAACAAAATCCAACTACACATAGAAATAAGACATACCTTTGGAACCTGTAGATAGATTTGGTGTACCTGATCATTGTAGAGCTTCTTGAAAGCTTACTTTCATACTCTAGAGACCTAGCATATTCATCTCCTCAAGTTTTAATGAATTTTCCCAATTGTATGCACCATGTTATACTGTCAGCCCGTGTACGTACGCACCCTTCTCCATTGTAGTTCGCATACACCTCAAAAACTAAGGTTTTTCAGTATTTTCTGCAATTCTGAGACTTTCACCGTCAACCCTTCGTGTTATCTCAAACTTGCGTAACTTCAGATGTATCAATGATTATCTGCAATAAAAATTACACAATAATATATATTCAATGTGCTATATAGGTGCTAATAGGAGGTCCTTGCTCTCTTATTTATACTTTCATGTAGCTTCCTCAAGGGGTTACCTTCTAACCAACTTAACCCAACTTCATTCTTTTATGGATAACCCACTTCTAACCACTTGTCCACCTATAACCACTTTAACCAAAAATAGTAAAATCTCCACTTCTAGTTGCAACTAAATTATTTTTAATTATTTTCTTATTGCAACATCTTAACCCTTGATTAACTCCTAGTTTCACCCACTTGACTAGTCAACTTCTTCTATGATCTTCTAGAATAAATTAACCTCTTTGACCTTCTAGATAACTCATGAGGGTTATCCAACTTCACAAGGCCATAACTCTATAACCGTGAGGAGTTATGTGACATTCCACATATAACCAAAAATGGCATGACATTTACTATCCATATAGAATAGTCTTACCTGCAAATATACTAATCTTCATACCATTATACGTCAAACAAACTTAAGTCTCTTAACCATACTATTGGGGCTACTGGAATTTGCTACTAGACTTGCTTCGAGGGTTGATATCAATGACAACCAACCCAATTAATCAACATGAATTTGATCCCGATAAAATTGTTATTGAGCATGAAAATGGATTTACCATGGTTAATACAAGAACATTTGAGCTGGGTACAGAAACTTATGTTCTTCCAAGCCAATGTGAACAAGTCTTTTATTCAGAGGTTTCAGGTAAATAAGGTTGGTTGTACGTTGTTACATATGATCCAAGAGGAAGGCTTGTAAAGTATGATGTACCATAAGAAGATGATATTGAAGAATAAGATGCAGAAGAACATGAGGTAGATGTATTGTCAAATGAAGAAGTTGAAGAATTGAGCCAGATGTAGATGACAATGTTCTCGACGATAATATTGATGATGATATTATCGAAAATGATATTGATGACAATTTTGATATGCTCGATCCTTTCAATGTCGATTTTGAACCAGATGATAAAGATGTAGAGTTCGATGAAGAAGAAGGTGATTAGTAATATTGCAGAAATGTTGAAATGTAGGAGGTATTGTCACCTTCATCATCGTCATATTCATCGTCATCATCGTCATTTTCATTGTCCTCGTTTTCGTCATCGTGGTCATCGTCATTTTCATCATTGGCGTCTTCATCGTCGTAATTGTCACAGTCATCGTCGTCGTCATCTTCATTGTCATTGTTATGTGGATTAGTGGTTATGTGGGTTATTAAGGTTAGTGGATATCGACTATAAAGGTTACTGTTTATAGCGATCATATGGATTAATTGTTAAATGGATTAAGGTTATATGTTTTATGGTCTATATGCATTAGTCATTACAGGGGTGACATGAGTGGTAGTTGAGGGATGGAAGGCGCTAAGAGTTATAAATAATATAAGCAATGGGGTATATTATGAGGGGATATATGGGTAAGGATTTAAATTGTATACAAATTATAGGGATTGGCCTTTATAAGTGTTCAAGGCTAGAGTGGTTAGGAATTAGGTGCTTGAGGTTAGGGACTAATTATTAGGTATAAGGAACAATGGGAATTATATGTATTAGTATCATAGGTATTATGATCATTTGTGGTAGGGATTAGGGTTCATTTGAATTAAGGGTAATATGGGTTATATGGAAGAGGGATTAGGGACTATAGTGGTAAGGGTTATAGTGAATAGACTTTATAAGGGTTAGATTGGTTATAGGCTAGGTGTGAGTCTCATTTTGGTTCTAAGAGATTTAGTGGTGCCAAAGTTCTCAAGAGATGTTGATGGAAATCATGGAAGCTACATGGGTATTGAAGCATTGAACTGTTGGAAAGAGTTTGTCAACGCCAAGTCTTGGTTGTAATCTTTTTCCTGATTTATTAATGCAGTAATACATTTTCCTTTCCTAATAAAGGTTGTCAATGGTTTTTATTTGTATTTCTCCTTGGCTCTTTACATGGATTCATTGAAACATATGTATGTTTTCTACTTTCATGGGTTCTATTTGATCCTTTTTACAGGTCTTTATTTCTGCAAAGCATTGGATCAGGCTTGGAGTTACAATTAAAAACGACAAACATCAGTTTAAAAGGTACGAGTTTTCTATTCTTTTTCATTTCATTTGAATCTAAGGAAAAGAGTGTATTCTTGTTGTGGATAAATTAGTAAGTGCATACACATACCAATCTCGCTAGTTCAAGCACCTGAAACTAGAACAAAACCAAACAAAACTTCAAGTGCAAACACACCACCCCAAGAAATTCAACCTCATGTTGACCCCTCACCTTCTTCACTTGTTAAGTCTTCTTCCCTTTCTTCTTCTTTACCTAGTGAAAGCTTTGCAACTAGTAACCAGGTGGATAAGAAAAAGAAGAAAACGAAGATTAAGAAGAATAAAAATAAGAAAGGTGTCAAGCTTCCAACCACTACAAGTCATGATGGAAACATGCAACCAGTTACTATTAATCAGGTTTGGAGTGTTGATGATGCTCACAAGTCTACCCAAATAGCTCGTAAGTACAAATACCCTTGCAGACTTTGCAAAGGAAAACATCGTCTTAGGGATTGTCCTGGTTTATCCAATCTTTTAGAAGTCTGGTCTATAGGTTCTCAACAACCTACAGCCCCAGCCTCTGAATGCCATACTAGTGAAAACCCATCAACTAGTGATAGTATTGTTGAACAGAATGGTCGAGTCAAATTTCCTTGTAGGTTATGTTGAGGGAGTCATCAAACTCACATTTTCCCTCATATGGATGAAGCCTCAAAATTGTTGGAAGACCTTGTTGTTTCTCAGAAACATCTTCCACCCGGTTACCATAAAATCTCTCCCAACCCACCATTGGTTGATGAATTGGTTAATCTGATTCCATCCTCGGTTAGTCTGGATGATCAAGTGGTCAATTTGGTTTCATCCCCAGTTGACCCAATTGATAAAGTGGTCAATCTGATTATGTCATCAATCGATCCCACTCTTCGATTGAAGAGTGAAACTAAAATGATTGATCTGATTCTATCATTGGTCCCCCACTCAATCGATCCCACTCCTCCTTCGAAGAGTGAGGATGTCGCTCAGGTCTTTCTTGTTACCACAGATTCACCCAGATAAGGAGGCACTATGCCCGTCCCAATGGCACCCCCTTCAAGCACTCATATGATTTTTATTAATTGGACTCATTTGACATAAACACGTCTTCCTTCTTATGTGCCTTTCCAAATCACCATGCAGGTTTGTGATAGGAATATTCCTAACACTATAATAGATGAAGGTGCTTCTATTAGCATTTTATCCACAAATGCTTGGAAAAATTTTGGTTCCCCACAGCTTGCGCCCATGAATCATAATTTTTTGACCTTTGACAAAAGAGTTAGTCAACCTTTAGGGATCCTTCCTCAATTTTTGGTTACTTTGGGAGGAAAAATGGTCTACATTGAAGTGATGGTATTCCACGACCCCTTTAACTTTAATTTTCTCCTCGGGCGACACTATGTTTATGTTATGAAGGTTGTTGTGTCCACAGTCTTTAAAGTGATGTGTTTCGATCATAATGGAAACATAGTGACCATATACCAGCTTTAATTCATTCTCCCTCATACGAAGGTCAACCGTCCAACTTCAATAAATGGTCTTTATATGCCAGTGTCATTCGCCCTGCCACAGGTCAATTATGTGATAACCTATCCCATGCATTAAACTCTGAATGAGAAGGAATATCTCCCTCCTTCTGACTCGGATCTGGTAGTTGACATGGTGATCTCTTCGATAGGGCTATTAGAGCATGATCTCCCTACCCCTATTGATACCCTCGACATGTATTCCTTCCAGAGTGTTGTTCTTCTGTCTAGCGAAGATCTCTTGGAAGCCATGACCGATATTTGTCCGTTGACATGTATTCCTTCCAGATATTTGTCCTCTTGGAATCCATAATCAAGTAGAGGTTTATGAGCATAGTTTTTTTTTAGGTTCCAAGATCATTAAAAAATGAAACCAGGTTCGAGAAAATTTCATATTTTTGTGTCAAGCTCATTAAAAAATGAAATAGAGGTCTAGGAATCAAACCCAGAGATTACGAGCATAGTTCTTTTCCTGTGTCAATCTCGTTAAAAAATGAAATAGTCAACTCTCCCATTGAGTTGAGTCTTTTTCTAGATCTCGTAGATGTTGAGTCGAGTCTTTCGCTAGATCTCGTAGCAGAATCTTCAATTCATTTGCTCTTATCCTTTTTCTCCATCTGGTACAGAAATTGGTGATGACCTCAAAGTCTATGAATGAAATAAAGCTTTGGGGGGCATGTCTCCAACATCTAGTTATCGTGTTGGAGTTAAGTCGATAGCTTCTCAAGATGGGGAAAAAGTATCAACTATCCGTGGGTCTCATTTGAAACCTTTGGACATTACGTTGGGAACTCTTTTGGGTCTCCTTTAAGCTCTTTTCAGACTCCGTAAAAATGAAAATATTGTCGAGTGAACTTGCTTCCTTTCACACTCATTAAAAGGTTTGAAAGGGCATCTTTCGAGTGGTATTTTACCTCTTTTTTGGCCTCGTTAGAATAATACGAAAAAGGTATTCTCTAGGATTACATTAGTATTCACTAGAAGAGTTCTCCCTTGAATTGTTTTATACTTTTTTGGGCTTGGGAGACTAAATTTACGAAAAAAGGACCTCTCTGGAGTTTTCTTTAAGTGTTTTTCAAACTCTCTAAACATGAAAAACCACCTAGTTTACTTCCTCTTGACTCGTAAAACCTACATTGGAAGACCCATATGGGACCGAACCACTCCTTCCTAGGGTTCGTTAAACATACTCTGAGGGACTTGTCCAAAGGATGAGCTTATACATGAGCATTTGTTATCATCCTCAAACTCATTAAAAAATAAATAAGTACTCGCCAAGCATGGTGGGGGGGAAATTGGGAAGGGAATCTGTAATTGAATCTATATTAATGGTAGCAGTCACTCTTGAACATGACATATTTTAAATTTTGCATCAAAATTGGGAAATCCACTTGTCTCTTGTTGATCATGCCTTTTTTGCAAACTTTCTCCTTATGATCTTCCATTTTGAGTCAATGATTCCAAGACCTATGTCATATCAATGTTCGAGAGAAGTTCAACCAAGAAGCCTTCTATTGTGTCGACCAAACTCTACAGTCCTTTAAGCCTCCTATCTCATTGGTCATCCATGAGTCAGTCCTGAAATTACTCTATGCTTTTACTATAAATCATGTACATGTTTTGTTTCAATGATGGGGGATACATAAAGGCCCTCCTACAATGAATCACTTGCTATTGACACCAAATCATCATCTAGGAAGATAATTTTAAAAAAAAAATGTACCTTGGAACCTGCATGCCTCAATGGCAGGTATCTTCGCTTTTGACAGGGATTTTACATCATTGACCTCTGATCAAAATATTATCTCGAATGTTCGACTTCAACTCATTAATTCACATTCGAAGGAATGTACTAAGAGTACCTTGGGAGTCATTGACATTAATGGTGATTTCTCTCGCACTTGTTAACAGTATACATCAATGATCGGTAATCAAGTGGTTTCTACCATGTTCGACATCATGGTTAGAATCATACTTTGAAATTGGGATCGAGATGAAGACCATGGGGAACTTCCTTTGGATATTTATTTCCCCAGGTTGCAATGGAAAGTACTAGAGTAATGTTATCACATAGATCCACATTGTATCAGTTCGTGGCTATGTTACTCTTATAAATCATAGATCCATAGTGTATCTTTATGTGCCTATGAATCCATTGAAATCATGGCGATATGGATCCACATTGTATTTTTCATGGCCATATCTTTAAAAAATACGATCATGGTTCTGCAGTATATTTTTCAGCAACCATGTTTAGATTCTCTTATATTATGAGCATGGGGATTCATACCTCAGTGATGGTAAAATATTGTACTACATTTTTCCTTATGTTGTTGGTAGGTCTCCAACCGGTGCGTTCTTTGTTTCAACTACCCATATGGCAAAGTATTTCAGCTATCATCTTTTCTAACTTCATACTTTGGGGGACATTTTGTTACACATTATTTTCGTCACATTGGTGACATTGATTGTATGTTCCTATATCTTATCATTTGAAGGATTATTCTCACAATCCCTAAAGAAGTTGGAAGAACAATTCATGGGAAGATGCATAACTTGAGGAAATCCCTAAATTAAAGAGTTGTCGCTTGTTTCTCTCTAGCAAGGTGCGACAACCTAACTTACCATGTGTTGCATCACTGTAAGGTGTGACAATGTCACCTTTTTCTTAGGTTTAAGGGTGTGACAACCTTTGTACATGGGAAAAATGAAGAAATTATTGAAGATTCTAGAAGAGAAGTTCGATGATGATTTTTTTACCGATTGGTTTGGATCTCACCCATCTCTCTTGATTTAGTGAGATCCTAACCTCTCATCCTAATCTCCTCATGGCTTCCTCTCCAATCTATAAATGGAGGCATATTCTAAAGAAAAAGGCTAATTTGAATGGAGGAATAATGATTATGGTGCATTAAGAATAGATCCAGATTTGTGATTGAGAGATTGTGAGTCTCATTTTGGCTCTAAGAGATTTAGTGGTGCCAAAGTGCTCAAGAGATGGTGATGGAAATCATCAAAGCTACATGGGTATTGAAGCATTAAACTACTGGAAAGAGTTTGTCAATGCCAAGGCTTGGTTGTGATCTTCTTCTTGATTTATTAATGCAGTAATACATTTTCCTTTCCTAATAAAGGTTGTCAATGGTTTTTATTTGTATTTATCCTTGGCGCTTTACATAGATTCATTGAAACATGTGTATGTTTGTTAATTCACGGGTTCTGTTTGATCCTTTTTACAGGTCTCTGTTTCTACAAAGCATTGGATCAAGATTAGAGTTATAATTAACGAGGACAAACGACAGTTTAAAAGGTACGAGTTTTCTATTCTTTTTCATTTCATTTGAATCTAAGGAAAAGAGTGTATTTTGTTTGATTTTGTTCTAGTTTTGGGTGCCCAGACTAGGGAGATTGTTTTGTGTCTGCACTTACTAATTTATCCACAACACATGGTTATACAAGTTAATAGACATGTGAGTTAGTGGTTATATGGGTTATTAAGGTTAGGGGATATGGATTATAGAGATTAGGGTTTATAACAACTATATGGATTAATAGTTATATGGGTTAAGACATAGGGGTTATGAGGGTTATATGAGTTAAGGGTTATCTAAGTTAAGGGGGTTTAGGTACCTATTAGGCCAATGGTTATGAGGTTACATATTATAGACGTTAAAAGGAGTTTTGAGGTTTTGAGATTAGTGATAATATGGTTTATAGGGTTAAGAGTTCATTAGGTTTATAAGAGTTAGGGATTAAAAGTTATATAGTTTATGGTTTATAATTTTTAAGTATTAGAAGTTATAAGGTTATGGTATTATGGTTAAGGGTTATATGGCTTAGGGAATATAATCGTCAAGTACTAGGGATATTAGGTATTAGGTATTATAGAGGTGAAGTGTTTTAAATGATAGAAATGTTAAACGAATAAGGGGCGGGGATTAGGTTCCATATGATTTAAGGGTAATATGGGTTGTATGTAAGAGGGATTAGGAAATATAGTGTTAATGATTAGGGGTTATTGTGATTAGAGTTTATAAGAGTTGGGTATTAAGGGTTATAATACCCCCTCCACATAGGGATTTGACTAGTAAAGTCTATGAAGGTATACATACCCTACCCCCCTCTGGATTTGAACATGTGACCTCCAAGGGGTAAAAGGATGTTCTCAACCATTAGGCCCACTATATAATATATGTTAATTATATAATATATTAATTATTATAACATATTTATTATATTATTATATAATATAAATTAAATATGTAATACTAATTATATATATATATATATTATTATTATAATAAATATATTGATTATATAATCTATAATAATTTATGAAATATGTGTTATATATAATATACAAATTATATAATGAAATAACAAAATCATAAAAAAATGAAATCAAACAAAACCCCATCGCACCGTGGAGACATTCAAGCTCCCAAGTCTCGATAGCATAGTAGACAACACATTTCTGAAACTCGACCTCGACCCCAACAACAAAAGACAACAGAGTAGACAGAGGAGAGACATCCCTAGCCCCCACAACACTAGTAGACAACAAATTTCTGACCCCGACAGCAAGAGAAAACAAAGGAGTGACATCCCTATCCCACAGTGTGAGCAATAGAGGAGCGACAGAGTGTAGATTTTAACCTTGTAAAATATTTTACTGGAAACATATTTTCAATAAAAGAACAGAAAAGATACAGTGGAAAATACACTCATTACACATAGATTTTTCCCCTGGAAACTCAAACCAAGAAAACCAACATATTCTATATTCATTCTCATCATACATTGTTTACAATACAATATACATATAGGAGCCGGCATCATCCAAAACCCTAATCTAATGACTTGGATTAGTCAACAACCCTAATTCCTTAACCAAAAATAGAAAACCATTAGCGAAAAACCATGTGTCGAAAAACCATCCAAAAACGGGCACGAAAATCGAAGAAACAAAATTTGGGGGCACTTCCCCCGAACCCCTGTGCAGGGGGGTCCCTCCCCCCTCTTACCCCCCTATGCGTTCGACGCAATGTAGACACTATTTCTATTTGTGCAAATAATATAACACATACCCAACATTCTCCAACTTGTTGTTTTATTTGCATACAAGGGGTTACAAGGTTACATAGTCAACAAACTAGGGAAACAATGCCCATATATCCTCTACACCAAGAGAACTTCTCAGTGCTCACAGATTTTGTTAATGAATTTGCAACATTCTTCAAAGTGTCCACCTTCATTAGCAACACCTTATTTTCTTCAACCATGTCTCTCACAAAGTGATATTGAACATCAATATTCTGTGTCTTTCAATGATAAGTTGGGTTCTTCGCCAGAAAAATTGCACTTTGACTGTCGAAATCTATCCTTACATCTTGTTGTACTAACCCAATACCTGAACACAATCCATGTAACCATATTTCTTCCTTTCTTGCATGAGTGGTTGCCATGTATTCAACTTTTGTAGTTGAAAGTGCTACTACAAATTGTCTTTTTCTTATCCAACTGATTTCTCCTCCAAATAGGTTAAGCACATACCCACTTGTAGATATTATACGATCCAAATCTCCATCCAAGTATGCATCCACAAAACCATGTATTTCCAACACTCTGTCCAAACCTAGTCTTCCTTGGTAGCACAATCCATAACTAGTAGTGCCATGCAAATACCTAAAAACCCTCATTACTATTGTCCAATTCTCCTTTCCTAGTTTTGACATATACCTGCTCAAAAATCCCACTGCATGTGCAATGTCCGATCTCGTATAGACCATTGCATACATCAAACTACCAATCGCACTCGCATATGGAACACAAAACATATCCTCCTCCTCTTCTTGTGTCTTGGGATTCTAATCCACATATAACTTTACACCTAGAGGAATAGGGTCCCTGACCGGTTTACATTACTGCATATTAAACCTCTACAATATTGTCTCAACATATTTTCTCTGATTTAACCAGAGTTTCTTGGTTTTTCGATCTCTTTTAATTTCCATGCCCAAAATGAAATTTGCAGCACCAAGATCCTTCATGTCAAATTTAGAGGACAAATGAGTTTTCACATCCTGTATAATCTCCTTGTTGTTTCCTATCAACAACATGTCATCCACATATAAGACCAAATAAATCAAATGATCACCAATTAATTTAAAATACACACAGTGATCCTCTTTTATTCTTGTGAAGCCAAGTCCTGGCATATAAGTATCAAAAATTTTGATACCATGTCCTTGGTGATTGTTTTAAACCATACAGGGACTTTTTCAACTTCCATACCAGCTCCCTCTTTCCCTTCACAACAAATCCTTCTGGTTTCTTCATATAGATTTCTCCTTCCAGATCCCCATGTAGGAATGTCGTCTTCACATCCATCTGTTCTACTTCAAAATCAAATGCAGCAACAACAGATAATAGAAATCTAATAGAATTTAACTTGGCAATAGGAGAAAAAAACCTCACCAAAATCAATTCCCTCAACCTGGGAATAACCCTTTGCTACTAACCGAGCTTTGTATTTATCCACTTTGCCTTCTACATTAAGTTTCCTTTTAAATACCCATTCGTTTCCAATGGTATTTCTTCCAATCAGCAACTCCACTAGATCGCAAGCCTCATTCTTATCCAAGGCTGTCATTTCTTCAACCATGGCCTTTTTCTAGTGTTTTCCATCCTCTAAATCCACTACCTCCCTAACAATTCTAGGATCATCATCAGTAATACACAAAGAAAAAATTGAATGGAAATCAAATGGAGTATACCTTTATGGTAGCCTTTTTTTCTTGCATCGATATCCTCAATATTGGAGTATGAGGATCTTCTTCTTCTGATTCTTGTTCTTTTGTAGAGTCTAATTCATCATCCTTTGGCTCAAACTCTATTTTCTTTAGTTCTTCCTTATTTGGTAGGAATTTTTGTTTAACAACATCCTTCATTTCTCTAACTACCACATATTGGCTATACACAACCTTCTTAGTTTATGGGTTCCAAAGATTATAACCTTTGAGACCATCTTTATACCCAATAAAGATACACTTTTCAGCCTTCTGATGTAGCTTATGCTTGTTTTCCTTTGGAACATGAACATAGGCCTCATAGTGAAATACCTTGAGATGTGTGAGAGAAGGTTTCTTACCATTCCATACCTCTTGTGGAGTCTTTTCATCCAGTGTTGATGAGGGTGATATGTTGACCAAGTAACATGCAGTACCCACTACCTCTGCAAAAAATTATTTCCCTAACCCGGCACCACTAAGTATGCACCTTGCTTTTTCCATTATCAACATGTTCATCATTTCTGCGAATCCATTCCATTGAGGTGTATATGGAGTAGTCTTCTACTTGGATATACCGCACTTCTTACAAAATTCTTCAAATTCATTCCTGCATAACTCTCCTCCATTATTTGTCCTTGCCACATTAATTCTTTTCTCTATTTGATTCTCAACAAGAGCCTTAAACTCTTTAAACCTTTCAAAGACTTTAGATTTCTTCCTCGGGAAATATATTCAATCATTCCTAGAGAATTCATCTATAAATGATACATAGTACACAGATTTTCCTAATGATGTAACCGACACATGTCCAAACACATCACTATGCACTAGCTGTAAAATTTCTTCTGCCCTCGTTGCACCAGAGGGAATCTTACCTGATTTTGCTTCCCATATACATAATGTTCACAGAAATAAAAATCCAGAGAGAATTTAGACATACCTTCAACCATACCTTTACCATGTAGTAGTTGAAGACCCTTCTCTCTGATATGCCTCAGTCTTTGATGCCACATCATAACCTTTTCTCCAGAGACTATAAGAGTTTTTTCTTCTTTTGCTCCAATATCAGGAACAATGGAATTATTACACCCATTACTAATAGTGTGTCCTTTCATATTATACAGATTTCCAATCTAAACTCCCTTTAGCAACACCATTTCTCTTCAAGCCATCTTGCAAGTTTATTTTTCAAATACCATTTTTACCCCTGCATCGTCCATTTTGCTTACAAAAATCAAATTTTTGGCCAATCCTAAGATGTGCAGAATAGCAGGAAGTTTTATAAACCTTCCATCTATGAGCCTCAACTTGAATTTTCCTCATCCTATGATTCTATTTGTCGAGTCATCACCTAGGAAAACATTACCTCCATCTTACCTTTCATATTCACAGAACCACTCCCTGTGGGGAGTCATATGAAAGGATGCACCTGAGTCAACCAACCATTCTGCATGTGTACTTGAAGAAGCCAAGTACACATCCCCTCCTTCTTCCTTGGAGGTATTTTCTTCTGTAGAGGGAGAACCTTTGTGTAACGACCCTGCTTAAACAGACATATAGGATTATTAATTATAATTAATTTAATAATCTAACTGCCCTAAAAGATTAGCTAAAAAATCATTATTTCTTAAAATAACATTTACTAATTAATTATTATTAATTAGTTATTCATGATTGTCAATGATTAATTTAAGTATTAATTAACTCATTAATTAATAAGGTAAAGAAATAAAAGGAGG
This sequence comes from Picea engelmannii, assembly GCA_009831015.1. Taxonomy (NCBI): domain Eukaryota; kingdom Viridiplantae; phylum Streptophyta; class Pinopsida; order Pinales; family Pinaceae; genus Picea; species Picea engelmannii. The sequence goes on along the minus strand of ML819056.1, from coordinate 145,167 downwards.
ATAATAAACTATATTGTTAAATTAAGTTATGTATCCAACAAGGGATAACATATTAACTACATGAGGATAAAATAATAAAGGAGGGATAAGGGGCATTAACGGTGGGAGGATAAGAAGGTAATAAATGGGTTAGGTAGGGATTAAAGGAGGGGGAAGTCGGTGAAGGAGGGATAAGGAGGGGAAGGAGGTTGACGGGAGGTCATTCTACGGGGAGATGAGCGATTGATTTTGGGGGTTGGATTTGCAGAGAGGAGTGGAGTTTTGGGAGTGGGGATTGTATCAGTCAGGCACCGGGGTTGCTGGAGGTTTTGGGCACGGGGGCCAGGATATCCATATGATATCCTGGAGCTAGGAAGTTACCTAGTTGGCAGGGAGGAAC
>ML819056.1:113349-144688 GCA_009831015.1 Picea engelmannii | reverse complement strand
GTTTTTACCTGAAACACATGTTTCAGACTAGTTTAAGGACTAGCCACAAACCCTATTTTCCACGGAGTGTAACTCCAAAAATACAACGACCCACAAGATGAAATTTGTACCACAACTACTTGGATATGTTTCCTCAATGACCTCCCAATTTCATGTTCTAAATCATTCTAGAAAAAACGTTATTGTGAAAATGGTGAGATGACATGTAAATAACATACCTTAGAAAGCATCATCAAAAGAATTTATCCTCCCTTGAATTTCGGCCATGTTTACTTCATCTTCCCTATGAAATTCGGCTTAGATATCATTTGGTTACCTCATTCACCTATAGATATCCAATATTCTCAAGTGTGATTGAAATGAGAGAGACTTGCCTTTTATTTATATTTTCATGTAGATTCCTTAGAAGCATATTCTAGACCACTTTGTCCACATATCTACAATATCAAAATATCACTCTCCAATTGTTGACAACAATGACAACCAACAATCCATACCAATTGTCCATCAACCTAAGCCAACTTTTTGACATCAACAACCCTAATTCCTTAACCAAAAATAGAAAACCATTGGTGAAAAACCATGTGTCGAAAAACCACCCAAAATGGGCATGAAAACGAAGGAAAAAAAATTATGGGCCGCTGCCCCCGAACCCCCATGCAAGGGCACTCCCGCCCCCCTGTGACTCCCCGAAAAAGGGGGTGCTCCACCCCCCTCTTACTTGACACAAAGTAGACACTAGTTCTATTCATGCAAAGAATATAACACTTACCCAACAAGGAGGCCCTAACCCACAACTTGAGAAATAGAGGAGACCCCACCTATAGACCATCAATGTTGCTAAAATTAGTGATTTTTTCACATAACCCTTTAAAACCCTAAATCGATACATGTGTGCTTCTTGTTACTTCATGTGTTCTTCTTGTCGCTTCATTTTTCTAGCCATGAAGCTCTAAGACATCCTAGGCATGTTGGCAATATAACACTTTTTCCTATGTTTTGTTAGCTTATTTTCTCTAAGATCATTTTTAGTATGGTTGTTACCTCCAAAGGGTTGGTCATTCCCATGTGTTTTCTTTGTTTCATGCCTACACACGGCCTCCTCATCGTATATGTATTGTAATTCTTTGTTTTGTGGACATGGCATCCATCCTAAGCTTAATACATTTTCACCTGGCCCAACAATATGATTTCACTCTGTCCATTTGAATTTTGAGGCCATGGCCACCATTATTTTCTCTTCAGTTGTTTATGATATTTCCCTTGTCATGCATATTGTTTATGTTCTAAAGGAAGGGACAGTCGCCTATGCCATATGTATCCCACTACTTGTTGGTCAATAACCTTGCCAACATATGTTATGGGAATTATCATAGTATTGTGGAAAGACTCCATAGTTTCAATACGAGCTCAAGCATAGAAAGGGTCTCCCCACTGCCATGCATGCACTATTGTTTGAGTCCTTTAGATATGTCCATTTTTGTTCACAAGTCCATCATAATTCTTCATGTTTTCTTCCCATCGGTCTTATTTCAACTACTTTCCCACCTCCCAACTTAATGGCATTACATTTCAAGAGTTTGTGATTATAATAGGTATATCATTGATTGAAAGTTTTGGAGATATTTGGACATGCCTATTACTGAAGCGTGGACTTGGTTTTTATTGAAAATGTGGAAGCAATTATATTCTTCTTTGGTTGATGCCTTTAGTTGTTTCCTAAGTTACAAAAAGAGATATTATGACTATGTTGTAACTATCGTTTTGATTTATGCTTCCTCTACTTATTATCAACTTCTCCAGACCCATAAAATGGATCTACATCCCTCCTTATGCATATCTCCCCACTCTCGCTTGCATAGTCTCACCAAAAGCAATGCATATTTCTAATTTAACTCGAATTCAATTCTATACAAATTTCTTATATTATGATTCAAGTTGGGTTAATAGTTGAACTACCTCTGTTTAGTAGTTGAAATACATAACTTTCTTTATTGAATTGCAATTGAAATTAATACAACTTTCTTTATTTAGATTGAAACTAGAAGATACTTTTACATCATTTTTAAAAATTTGACCATGGCTTATCCAATGTCTCACCTAAAATAGATTTTGGATAGTTTTCAATTGTTGAAAGCATCACATTGGCATAATAATGATCAAGGATCTCAATTCCTCCACTAGTTATTCATTTGGTACCCATATGGTATCAACACAAGTGAAAATTTCAAGTGCATAGAACATCATGTCTTTTCTATTGAACTGCGAGCTCTCTTGAGGCTCTTCTCTGATTGGGACTATAGGCTTCTTCAAATTAGAAGCCTTACTATTTATACCTCTTTCTTTGTATCCATAAGACTATCTTCACTATCATAAAGGGTCATTATCATCCATAAGACTATCAATAAAGGAATGGTCATTGTCATCCATAAGACTATCTTTGTAGTCTCAAGTATGACTATCAGCAATAAGACTATATTTGTAGTCTCAAGTATGACTATCAGCCATAAGACTATCTTTGTAGTCTTATGGCTAATAATGACCAAGTAAACGCCTCAAAGAGAATGTGATGATATATTAGGATTATTTGGGGACCCAAGGGATATTCCATAATTAAGAAGCATAACAAAATACAACATCCCGAATTGCAAAATACCCCATCCTTCAATAGGTAGTTGCATTATCAGTCAGCGATGGCATTTAGAAGCTTAACGAATTCATTAATTTGGATGGTGAATTGATATTCTTTGCATTTCTTACTGACAGATATTTTAATTGATGTACATGATTATCCAATAGGAGGATTAATTTTGGGTAATCATTATAATCTAAAGAAGTATGAGATTATCATAGTTTCTATATGTTTGTTGAATGATTCTTGAAAAGTCTTTGTATGTATATTTCCACCTGCATTTGTAATATAGCATAGATACACTAGTTTCAAAGTCTTAGAATGCATTAGTTAAATATGCAAGTGAAAAAATAGAGTCAACAAAATCCCACATATATTTGGTGTCGAACAATGAAGATGATAAGAGTCCACAACAAGAGCTTGTAGTTTCGTTGAGAAATTGCATAGGCAACATGAACATTCCCATAACCCAATATTACAAAATTTAGAATATTTGCAATCTTAAGTTACAGAATATGGGAGAGAACTGCAACCTATATTTTTGAAAGCAGTAAGCCTATAGCCTTGCATTGTGCAACTGAAATTCTCACAAGTAGACATAGAAGAGATGGAAAACCCACAAAGAGGCATTGCAGAACAAAACACCTTGAACTTAGAATACAACACCCTGCAATAGGGAGTTGCATAATCATAATCCACAAAAGAGGTATTGTAGAATACAACACCCTTCAACATAAAGTTACATTACCAGTTAGTTATGATGTTGAGAACCTTGCAAAGAAGCTTAACATTCATTATGGAAGGTGAATGGATATTCTTTGCAATTGTGACTGATGTAAATAGATGGGAGGACCAATTTGGGTAGTGACTAGAACTTAAATTGTATTTAGGATGGAGAGTGCATTGTGCCTTTGTACAATCACTCTGATCTAAAGAAGTATTATATTGTTATAATTGTTATATATATTGGTCCAATGATTCTTTAAAAGAGTTTTCATTGTGCCTTGTACAATCACTCTAATCTAAAGAAGTACGATATGATTAGAAATGGTATATGTTTGTCTATATCTTTCCACGTTCTACATTTATGAATGTAGCACAATGGATACACTAGTGTCAAAGTCTTAGTATGTAGTAGTAAAATATGCAATCAAAATATAGAGGCAACACCCCACATATATTTGGAGTTAAGATAAATATAAAGGTAACATCCCACAACTATATGGTGTTAATAGAAAAATAGAAGCAACATCCCAAATCTATTTAGTGATAGAGAAAGGTTGAAACCAAGTAAAATAGATGCATCCCACATTTATAAAGGGTGAAATGGAATCTCAGCTAAACCCAATCGAGGAGAGACGTTATTATTTTGAGATAAAGATTGAAAAACAAAATGGAAAAGGTAGTGTGAAGTGCCATCATCAAATACATATGAAGCACCAAAAGATATTAGTCATAGGCCATTAAACCAATGTGTTATGTTGTTAAACCATTAAACCATTAAACCAATGTGTTAATCTAGTGAAAAAATAGTTGTTCTCGAGAATTTGAATGGCTAGGTAAATGATCGAATGGGAATTTCTAGCTCATTATTTGATGACTTTTCAATCTTAGGCCTTCCAAAAGAAAGAGACGTGGTCATGCAACATTTCCTCAATGTTGTTCTAGTTAATATTATAGAGGAACAAAATCATGCATGCGATCATGGCTTATCATCAGATGACTTGATTCTGACCTTGCATGAGATGTATGATGATAAAGTGCCTAGGTTTGATGGTTTCCCATGTGATTTTTACAAATCCACATGGATTTTTTTAAGAACTAGATTACTTCAGGATAGAAAAAATCCCTTGGGAAACAATATTTGGGGTGGGAATTAACCAATATTTCTTTGACTTTATTCCCAAGGTGGGGTGAGCTTGAGTTTATTACAAACTAGAGACCAAATTATTCATTGTCCATTAATTCTCCCCTTTTGCTAACTAGTTTTTCTCATTCAATGGAGTTTAGATACAACCAAATAGGTATCTGCCAGACCTATCATCCTTGAGCGAGGGAATTTCTAGAGGGAGGGGGGAAAGTGTTACGTCCAACACATCTAAAAGGGTGATATCAACTAGAGGTGAAAAGCTCATAAGAAAATTTTGTAGGAACATGGAGTTCGTTCTTGTTGAAGGAGGTTCATGTTCTTATAACGATGAGAGCATAGGTGGCGTTGAGGTTCCTTTGAGGTACAAACATATAGTGAGATGATGGGTACACAATGAACTTCCTCATTTGGACACTGACTTTTGTGTCAATGAGAGGATGTATTGCATTATTTTTTCATTGATACATCGTCTCGGTCTATTCTCCATGAACGACATAAAGGTGAAATATGAAGGACTTGTTGAATTGATGGAGTATGTCAGACCTTTCTACAACTAAAGAGATTGGTTGAGGCGGGTTCGATCTATGAAAATTATGTAGAGATATGCAGTCACTACAAATTATATACAACTAAAAGACAAAGATCACAATAAAGGAGGGATGGTGTATATTGATGGAAGGCCAAAGGCATCGAAGAATATTGCAGGGCTTATTAACAGTACAAGACCCGAGACAACAAGAAAGAAACCCAATTATGTATTTGAGGGGCATGGACCAAATTGAATATTTGTATGTGTAGTGAAAATAATAGTTGCAGGGGAAGAGTTGTTGGTCGATTATGATTTGAATTGAATCGATGGAGGCACTTCTATTATTGCAATAAATATGTTCTACCACTATACCAAACCTATAATTAATGTTTTCCTTTTTATATCTTTAACATACATTTTAATATCTCATGCTTCTTATATTATTTTCTAACATTCTAAAATGCCATGCATCTTATAATGTGGTAGGGTGATCATGGGAAGGCATTGACTAGCTCACCGTAGGTATAACCATGATTTTCATATCAATTCTTGCTGACAATAATTGAATTAACATGTTTATTTGTTGATGTATATGAGCACATCGTCAGAGCACGATGATGTAGGTGATGAAATGTATGATTCCATCAACCCAATGGAAACAATTTGAAAGGCCTTGAGAAAGACAAATAGGGAACGAATTGAGTTGGATAGGTGTAAGCGAGCTATAGAGGAGAACAGAGAAAGGATGAAAAATTTAATGAAAGATATAGAACAATTTGTGTAAGTGCAATTTTAAAAATATATATACTTTTGACATATATCAATTTATGAAATTCTTTCTCATACCTTTATATGAGCAATACTGAAATGTTTTCTTTCTATAGACGTTTTTGGATTCGACGAGGCAGCTTGGTCATAGGGTCGTTGTTGGTAGCAGTGATTCACAAACCCCACAACATCCTAGCACGATCCACATACCTGTGAGTATATTTTCCTCTCCTTCTATGGTTCAAAGGACTGAAAATCCTGGGGGGGCATGAGACACCCCCACTACACACGCTAGATTGTGCATGTGATGGTCTACAAGGCGAATCTGATGAGGATATTGGTTCTATGCCAGAGCATTGATATCCTAGAGAATCATGTAGATTTTAACCTTGTACAATTATTTACTGCAAACACATTTTCAATAAAAGAACAGAAAAGATACAATGGAAAATACACACATTACACAGATATTTTTCCCCAGGAAACCCAAACCGGGAAAACCAACATATTCTGTATTCATCATCACATACATTGTTTACAATACAATATACATATAGGATCACGTAGCATCCAAAAACCTAATCCAATAACCTGGATTAATCAACAACCCTAATTCCTTAACCAGAAATAGAAAACCATCGAAAAAAAACCACGTGTCGAAAACAGTCCAAAAATGAACGCAAAAATTTGCCAAAAAAAAAATTAGGGGTGTTGCCCCTAAACCCCCTCTTACCCCCCTGCACACCCAACGCAACATAGACACTATTTATAACCATGCAAATAATATAACACATCACGTGTTCAAATATCGGGAATAATCTCCATCATCTTTTTGGTGGAAAATAACTTGGTTCCCTTGAAGATACAACAAATCTCAGGTGTTTTTGAATATCTTAAATCATTCTTACCATTCGATTGAATCTTTCATCTTTCATGTTATTTTAATCTAATTACCATATCATTTTGCAGGAAACAATATCTTTTACAGGACCTTGCACAACAAGGCTTTAAATATGTTTGGTCCCACCATTCACACATAGTGGAATGCCCAGAATGAATATTTGAAAAACAATAAACCATATGGTCGGCTTATCTAGTGATATGTTCAACAAGTCTAAAGACACCTCGAGGGTCGGTACATATTTGAAATATGCGAGACATCAATATAGGGTTCAATTGAAAAAGAACCCTAATTATGATCATCCTCTGTCCATTCCGAAGTGGGAATGGAAGAATATACAAGACGACGCAAAGGAGAGTGCATTGAGACACGAAGGGAAGACACCATCTGGCCCTAGAAGGTAATATATGATGTTTTGAATTGAATATGTTGAATTTTCTCTAGTTCTACAAAAAAAATTACGATATATTATAACATACTTGAAAATATTTGTAGGCTCCTAGACACGTCAAAACAAAACCAAGGCAAGACTAGAAAAACGTGGGCAACACAAACTTGGCCAAGGTGGTTACCTGATATTAAAATATTGAATTGTAAATACCAACTAATTTATCCATATTATCCATATCATCATGCAAGTTTTATTTAATTGTATATGTTGGAGCCTCCTTTTCCGAGTGGTTGAAATATAATTCTTAAAACCAAAAGCTGATTTTCAGGTTTTCTTTTACTTTATGGTCTTTACCCACCGAAAGCCTTAATACCCCGACATGCGAAGTGGCAATGGCCATTATAGTTCTAAATCACCGTCACTTAACCGTTAAGAAATTTTATCACTTTTATTTCCTTGTGCTATCGCGCTTCGGGAATTACAAGTCACTTGGTTTTCAAACTCCGATGTGTGAAGTCGCAAAACGGTTCCAAAAGTCATGATTTCCTTATTTAGACATGGATTAACTAAAAGCTTGGGAAACGTCACGGGTAAAAGGCTAAATCGTGCCATTGCGATTTCAGGTATTTCGAACTCCAAGACTAGGAACGAAATCATCTGAGACAGTGAACGCTGAAAAGAGGTTTCAAGGGCTGAAAGTACAAAATTGAAGGGACTTAACTGAATTAATTAATGCCTTAAAGGACCTTTAACATACACAGTCTACGGATGAGTTTTTTGAATGTTTCTGCATTTCTTTATTATCACGAATATTTTAAACATTTATGGCACTGATTTGAATCTTGATGAGTTAATAGAAAGTAAGATCTTGTTTCACGCCCAAATCTTTCCATTAAACGACTTGACCGTTCTATCAGCAAGGACTCACGCAAAGTTGAAAGATGAAAGCAAGGGAGTTTCTTTCATTATTTCAATTTTATTTCTATTGTGCGCGCAGATCTTTTTCATCAAGATAACTTATGTCTGTATTTACAATTCTTACTACAAGAGCTCTAAGTACAGAGTTCTCTATCATGGCTCCATGAAAAGCGTCCAAGGAGGCTGTCGAGAGTTCAGTTCAGGGCTCAGATGTTGTTTCCGATACTTCACCCCGAACTATTGATACTTTCAAAACCTAGACATACATCTCCGACATTCTTCAGGCCGAATCTGTGAATTGTTCAGATGATTCCAGCGATAACGAGAAGGATGATGTGGCCACCAAATACAAAATCGTCATTCAAGCAGAGATGCACAAAATAGTGGCAAGGCCATGGCTCCTTCCCTATTATGATATGATCAGATGGGCACTAGACCATGTGGATATCCCGACCAGGACTATTATCAGCGAGCAGAAGGTGACGATTGGAACTTTTAGACTAGAACAATTACAGGTAATGTATCAGCTATCACCCACACCAAACTTCGCGTACAATGTCGAGTTTCTGGAAGGTTTCAAGGGGAAGGAATGCGAGCAATATGGCAGAAACTTGTCTGATCTGATCAAGGATTGGGTTTCACACCCCGCAAAGTTCAGGGCGGATTCTAATGGAATTTTTTCAATCTCCTCCTTAGAACCGCAATTCAGGTATATAGCAATGATGACCTGTAGGTTGTATGGGAGGGAGGAAACCACACACTTTTTCCTCTCGTGGGTGCCTCTGATTCATACAATCGCTGAAGGTTTTTCTTTTGACTGGGCCAAACTATTGTCGGACATTCTAACCAGTCGAATTACCGAATATCGAGCGCAGAAGGAAAGTGGGAAAGAAGCTTCATTTTTCATGTCTGCCTACATCATGAACGCTATTTGTTTCATGAAACCTTTCCCTCTAAAGAGCTGGAACTGGACTCCATCTAATGTTGAGCCTATTCATGTCTATCACTCGAAACTTTGGGAGGACAAGGCCCAAGAATTCATATACGAGATTTTCAACTGGGTAATGGTACGAATGCATGTCTCCATCTTCGGTAAACCACCTCCCAAGATTTCAGATAGCATCACGGCCAACTTGAGTAGTGTGGCTGACTGGTATGTAGAAGTGGAGTTTCCATCCATCAAGGTTTTTGGTGCCTCTGTTCCCCCATATGCTCTACCACTATTCGTGCCAGATAAGCTGGTATGTCACGAAATCGCCAGGCAAACCATGCTCGGTGGCATAAGCAAAGAGCTCAAGGGTTTTTCAAAGAAGGTATGTCCGCCCTTCCCCATTCATTTTAATACATATTCTTTATTAGATTTTAGACATGCCAAAGCCAAGGCTATGGCCTTGGAGGAATTTAAATTGGTCGACATCAAGTTTAAGAAACATGACCCACATAAGGTCGAGAGTAATCACTTGGAGAATTGTGGCCTGAAAAGATACGAATATGAGAATTCACCTCATGATGACATCTTCCAAGGTGTGATATCCTATGTTGAGGTCCTAAGTCGGATGCAAGCCCTGTCACCCGGAGATATGGCCAATTTCTTCAAATTTCAGGAACACCGGCAGAGCTTCCTTCCCCCAATTTTACAGGGTAAGAACCCACAGACTACATATATACAGAAAATGGAAGCCAAGGGCTCAAACAATTTAGGTCCTGACCAGGAGTAAAATCAGGAAAAGACAGAGGAAACTGGGAACCCGGAACAGGAATTCGAGATACCTAACCCAGGGAAAGGAAGCCCAGAAGCGGTTGTTATCCCAGTGAAACCATCCAAGGAAATCGCCTATCCCATCGCTTATATCACTCCCCTACAGTTCACAAAGGGGACCCCCGACGCGGGATGGATTTTTGGCAAAGAACTAATGCCCATTACTGTAGAAGAGTTTCCTTCGAACGAATTTTTCTTTGATAAGAAGAGAAAGGCCATTGTGAAGCAAGATATTTACCGAGAAGCAGGAACAGTAGCCAAAAACTTCAAAATCCTAGCCGATGGGAAGGCCATGAAAAAGGAGGAATTCGCCACTCAGATAGCAGGGACATTGGATCATTTTGCTACAGCCAACCAATATTCTGTCGGATATCTAAAGGAACAGTTAAAGCGGAAGAACCGCTTGATCAGTAAATTGGAGGTTAAGCTAGCTATAGCAGAGGAAAATGCCAGAGATCAGGTGAACGCGGGTCTAGAGCAAGCCAGAGTAGCCGATCAAAAGGAAATCAAGCAACTCATATCCGATCTTGAGAAAATACATCAGTCGGCCCAAACTAGCCAAGCACAGGTAAGCCAGCAAGAAGAACCGATAAGGCAGTTATAGGTAAAGTTGAATTCTGTCGAGAGCCAGGTTATAGATATTGGGATATTCCAATCCTAAGCCATTGAGATCCAAAATAGAGTTTCAGTAGCTCAGCAAGATTTACTTGCTAAAGTGGAAGCCATCCAAAACCATTGTCAGACTATTGACCAAATGCTGGAAGACATTTCTTTGAGAGAAAGAGAAGTTGGGGCGGCTTGGGTCACTTTCCAAGAGGTTGTTATAGCCATGACGAAAAAGGAAATGGTCATTAGTTCCAAACTTTCCATCCCTAAGAAAACCAGAGGAAACATCTCGTTGAAGGCGTGGGAGCGTAACGTATTAGAAAACAGAGAACGAGCTAAAGAAATGAGAAACTCTTGTGAAGAAACTTTCAGTTTGATAAATGAAAGTTTGTTGGATCTTGATAGGGAAATAAGCGTTGGGACATTGGGTCGGATCGATATAGCCAATCACCTGCTCGACATCAAGGAGAATGAGGCAAAAGTGCAGGCTGAAATATCACAGAAAAGACAGATTGATATTGTCCAAGTGGATAAATGGTTAATAAAACCAAGTGTACAGTTATGTTCTATCATCACTAAAGACCGACAAGTAGGAGAAAGATTGCCACAATTAGCAAAGGATTGTTACACTTTTGAGGCAAACAACCAAACAGAGCCTTCAAAGTTGATAGCCCAATTGATCGAAAAGTGTGTCAATTGCATTGGGCAGGCGAAAGGGCAGGTGTCTGGCGTCAAATGATGACAAGTGTTATTCTGTTCTATTTCTGGGGAAAGAAGAGTAAAGAAAGGAAGGTGCTCTGCCCGCATGAAGGAAGACAAAGACAAAGAAGTGAAATGCTTAAATTTCCCATTTTGTAACCGAAAACTTCTGGAATGATTGAAATTCAAATGTTTAGAAGTTTGTATAAATATGCATTTTGGAGTGAGAACCAAGGCGGGACCTTTCTTTGCCGATTATAGTAGAGCCTTTTTTTCCTTTTGAAAATTAATACAAAGCAATCCGAAGATTCCTGATTCCGTGAAGACTGAGTTATGAGTTTTGTTTTCTCTGTTATCCTATATTAAATTTCATTTTGCATATATATTTCTGATGAATGCTTAGCTGCAATTTAGTATAACTTCTACTGTGGTGACCAAATTTGTAGTCATCTAATCGCTTGCAGTTTTTCCTCTGCATCGGCTATCAGCGGGTACAATACCTGTGAACTTTTTAGATGTGTATATTTTATGCTTCGTCAGATTTCTTCTTGCCTTTTTCTTCTTCTGTTTACAGGGCGAGATTCTCCCTTGATAGGAGCCTCACATTGTCGATTGCTTAATGTTTTCTCACATTTCATACATGATTCTTTAAAAAGTTAACTCAGTTACGGGAGAAGGCCTTTGGTTTGTGTTGTACCTTTAACATCGGATCCGAAAGTTCTCTTTTATACGGTCAAAAAATTGAAGTAGCTTTTTAAACCTTGAACTTTCTTTTCAATTTATGTTCCTCCATGACTGTGCCCGTTGTAAGATATCCCAACATTGAACCCGGCCTATCAGATCAAACCAGCATCACTTTGAACCTTTTTGACACCATACTTAAAACTGCCATCACCCGGGTAGAACTTGAACGTTCATGAGCCACAATTGAATGGGATATAAGCATCCAGGAACGTTTGGAAGCGAGACAGAGACAACTTAGAAATCAGCCTTAGCTTCCTTTCCCAAAGGTTGATTTTTCCCCTTTTTATCTTTTACTCACTTTCAGATGCCTAGACCCTATACTTTCTATCCTTAAGTACAGACTCTGGAACAACATATTTCTAGCGCCGTTACCGGGGACCGAAGTTACAAAACCTTTTCCCTGGGAGAACGACATTCTTGCAAGTTTCTACCCTTTGATAGTGAACAAAGAGTGAACACCTTCTAAAGGCTATTTTTTATCATTCACTTGGCGACTCCACATTTAAGTAACCTGGCATCCGGTCGAAGTAATACCAGACAAAACCCGGATGGTAAACAGACCACGACCGTTTCTGATCCCGAAAAAATACTGAAAATAAGAGGTTCCCTTAAGCCAACCACTGCAGTCTACCAGCTTAGGCACGCACAACCCAAGGCTAATATTTCTTTTGAACCTCTAAATGAATCCCCCCTTAAAACCCTCAAACCATCTGTAGCTCTTACTAAAGTTAAAAATGAAATTCATCCGACAACTTCTCCCATACATGAAGGTGAAAATCCCTCAGTAAATTTAACAGCGATCAATATCCTGCCGACCCTTCAGTTAGATTTCCCAACCTCGTAGAGTCTCGAAGAGTATACCATATACTCAAATTCCACGCCCACGGGTTCCCCTGATTACATCTCTTGCAAATTCGAGGAACCAAGTCCTCACATCCCTTTTCCCCCTTCTTCAGTTTTCTCGTCTCTCGAAGAAACTAAAGATTCACTTTTAGTGTTCCAGAACCCTCTGTATAACACACCGTTTTCCTATCCAATAGTATCGATGGCAGCCGATGGAGGGGGAGGTGGAAGGGTTTTAGGAGGAGGAGGTGGAGGAGCTCCAGAAAGAGGGGGGAGCCAAGGGCCGCCCCTGCCTCCTAGAGTTTTCGCTAAAGTAGCTGCCAGATATGCGCCTCTGGTCCTGTCTGTCCCTCTTCATGACCTTCCTGAAAACTACATTAAAAACTTACCTAAATTTACAAGGGAAGGGGACCTGACCGCAGCCGAACATATAAATTTATTTGATCAGTTCGTAGATATCCTAGGTCTCGAACACGAAGATGTATATTCGAGGTTATTTGTTCAGACTTTCAAAGGACAGGTACGAACCTGGTTTCAAAGTCTACGCGCAGGTTCAATATTATCCTATGATGCCCTAGAAGACTCTTTTCTTAGACAATGAGGTGAAAGAAAAGACCATTTGTACTATTTGATCGAGTCTAGGTCTTTAAAGAAAAAAAAATGGAAACTGTTATGGAATTCATTCAAAGGTTTAACAAGTTATATAATAAGATCCCAGTCGAAGTTAAACCATCCCAACCTGTGGCCAAGGTAACCTTTGTGGAATCCTTCGAACCCAATTTCACACTTCTGTTGAGATAAAGGAGAGGGGCTACCCTGACCCGAATGTAAGATGACGCCATAGAGATTGAATCTAACATGATGGCTTCTAGCAAATTAAAAACAAAAGTAGAAATGGGAAACTGAGAAACCAAACGTTTTAGGGAACAAGTGGGATCCTCAGGGCCTAGTAGATCCTCAGATGATAAAATGGATGATATGGCTAGGATAATTAAAGAGCTATCAAATAAGATTTCCAGAATGGAGCTAGATCAATCCAAGGCAGATCCATTCGTTAAGAGGGAATTCAGAAGAATCCCCAACCCCCAAAATCAACAAAGACAGATTAAAAATGAAGACCAGAAAATTTAAACTCCTTTAAAAAATGAAAATTTTATAGGAGGAAACGACTTGCAAGATTCTGAGGATCTGGAAGAAGACGTAAACAATTTGAGTGACGACTGCACACAGCGTCATTTAACTAAGCAATATTATGAGAAGTCCTTGAAAACGGAGTAATCGTCAAATAAAGATGATGACATAAACAACACTGAGGTTTATGTCTATCAAGAAATGACCGATTCTATAATGGCTGAGGTCCAACATAAGTACAGCCTAAGGCCTAAAAAAAAACCTCTTTCGACTCCTCAACCCAAGAAAATTCTTCCCAGAGGTGAAATATACAAGCCTGCCCCAAAAGAGACCGAGATACCTAATAGCAAAATAAAAGGGGTAGATTCGCAGAATCCCAAAGTAAAGGAGGTTGAGACTCAAGCAAAAAAAACTAAGACAATTGAAACACATACACCAGTAAATAAACTCACGGAAAATAAATCAGCACAAACAAATAAGTTAGAAAGGAAGGAGTTCGACGCTTCAACCAGAGAAACGGACAAAGGTGGGGGAGGTTTCAGCCTTGAAAATGAGATAAATAAGATCAAAATACCAATCCCTCTAGTTGAATTAGCAAAGAATCTTGTGTATCGAAAGCAGATAACCAAAATGATAGGTTTCTCGGATCTAGAAAGTCACTCTGACATGATAAACTTGGAAGATGATAAGCCTAATATCACTTTTGGTCCACATTTTGAGGGTACCAGAGACATCGTCGCTCCCTTCTATATTACCCTGAATGTGCATGATTGACTGCTACATAATTGCATGCTAGACTCTGGAGCCTCACATAATGTGATGCCCAAGTCTATTATGGATAGAATAGGCCTCAAGATCACCAGGCCTTATGGAGATCTCTACTCTTTCGATTCAAGGAGAGTTAAGTGCATGGGTATGATAAAAGATTTAGTAGTCACTCTTGCACAGGTTCTGGTGAAAAGCGTCTTGATGGATGTAGTTATCGTCGATATACCTCCGAAGTATGGATTTCTACTATCTAGGTCATGGGGAGCCAAACTTGGGGGGTCTCTTCAACTAGACATGACCTATGCCACGATTCTTGTGTTTGGTGGACAATTTACTCGGTTATACAGGGAAATGAGGCTAGCATACACAATGAGCGACCCACAGAATCCTAACAATTATCTTGTTTATATTTTCGATCAAGATCTAGGGAATTGAATTTTGTCTTTTGATGATGGTGTAAATAGTTGTACAGAAGAGAATTACGTAAATGAAAATGAATCAGGAAAGATAGACGAAAATATGTATAGCATCAGAATTTGGAAAATGTTTTTTTACGGTGCCTTGTCATATGAAGGAGCAGGTGCAGGAGTACTGTTTGTAGCACCTGAAAATGAATTTGTTATTCATTTCTCTTACAGGCTTCAGTGGGATATAGACTACACCAATAACATATGTGAGTATGAGGCTCTAATCTTAGGGTTGGAAGCTACCAGGAAGTTGAACATAAAGAACTTGCAAGTATATGGAGACGCAAAGTTGATAGTGAAACAGATAAATCGGCAATACCAGGCCAAACACCCAAGATTGAGATCTTACAGGAATTGCACCTGGAATTTAATAGAAAATTTCTTCTCATCAGTAAATGTTCATTTCATCCCATGCGTTGAAAACCTGCAAGCCGATTCATTAGCCAAAGCAGCCTCAATGGTTTCCCCCCCTACAACTTTCAAACTAATGTACCACATAGAAGTGAGGAATAGACCTTCCATACCAAACAACATCCAACACTGGCAAGTGTTTGAGGATGATGAACAAATCAGGAAGTTCCTCAAAATGGTGGACGACTTCGCCAAAACTCACATTGACCAAGAGAACCAAAACGACCACACATGGATCATGCAAGAGGGAGAGGATCCTCAGGGGTTCCAGGAAAAGATCGCTAATCATCGCATGTTGATTTTAAAGAACAATCAGATTCCAAAGGGACTAATCCCTCTGGAGAGAATGTTCGACCAAAATGATATGCCCTTAAAGACTACTTTGCAACCCCAACCAGAAGAGGTTGAATACTGCGACATAGGGACCAAAGAGGATCCTAGGATAGTAAAAATATAAAAGTATCTCCCTCCTGAGACAAAAACTAAATATGTTGATCTACTTGAGCAGTATAAAGATGTTTTCGCTTGGTCGTACAAAGAACTGAGAACCTATGACACCATTATGATTGAACACAAGATACCCCTAAAGCCTGGTGTCAAACCTTTTAGACAAAAACTCAGACAAATCAATCCTATTTTATTGCTCGTGGTCGAAAGGCAAGTCAAAAAGCTCCTGGACGCAAAAATAATCGTACCACTAAGATACTTCGACTGGGTAGCAAACCTAGTCCCAGTTAGAAAGAAAAGTGGGGAGATCAGACTGTGTGTTGATTTTAGAAATCTAAATAAGTCCTCCCTCAAAGATAATTACCCTCTACCCAAAATGGATCACATTTTAGAAAAAGTAGTTGGGGCAAATACGATGTCGATGATCAACGGGTTTTTCGGGTACAATCAAATTGTTGTTAACGAGCATGATAAAGAAAAAATATCCTTCACCACCCTTTGGGGTACATTTATGTATGAAAAGATGCCTTTTGGTTTAATGAATGCAGGTGCTACTTTCCAACATGCTATGGATATCGCTTTCATCGGCAAAAGGGACAAATTTGTGGTTATCTATCTTGATGATCTGACCATTTTTTCTAAATCTAGTGAAGATCATCTGATACATCTCAAGCAGATGTTTGAGAAATGTCGTGGGTTTGGTTTGTCCTTAAACCCCAAAAAGTCTCACTTTGTTATGCAAGAAGGTAAACTTTTGGGCCATATTGTGTCTCGAGATGGAATTAAAATTGATCCTAAGAGGGTTGAAGCTATAGACACCATAAATATTCCTAGGAATGTAAAAGAGATTCAGTCATTCTTAGGGAAAATAAATTTTTTGAGGAGATTTATCCCAAACTTTGTTGAAATCGTGAAGTTGATCACAAATATGCTAAAGAAGAACATCGAAGTGAAATGGACAGCAGAAGCCAAAGCATCGTTTTCATGCATCAAGAAGGTTATAAGAAAGGTACCCGTGCTGGCAAGCCCTGATTATCTAAAAGATTTTCTGATTTTCTCGTTTGCCTCCGAACACACACTTGTCACGGTACTCCTCCAAAAAAATGAAGAAGGTTTCGAGCAACCAATAGCCTTTTTTAGTAAAAGTCTTAGAGACGCTGAACTCAAATACGATATAATGGAAAAGAAAGCATATGCTATGGTGAAGGCGTTAAAGGATTTCAGAACGTGTGTGTTACATTCCAAGGTAATTGCATATGTACCCTCCAGTTCCGTAAAAGACATTTTGGTTCAGTCTGACAATGATGGGAAAAGGGGATGGAGGCTTGCTAAAATTCAAGAATTCGACTTGGAGATAAAACCGATGAGACTAGTGAAAGGACAAGGTTTGTCTAAGCTCTTATCTGAATCAAATTTCAGAGCCCTTGGAATAAATGGCCTATAGGGATGTGAAGAGTGTGTGGACATGAACGAGCTCGATGAACAAACAACTGCAATCAGAATCGAAGAGAATTTTGCCTCATCAAATTGGTATAAAGACATAGTGTCCTACCTACTGACCTTAAAATGCCTGAGTGACTTATCCCCATCTAAAGACAGGACGCTGAAGCTGCATGCGGTGAGGTACTGTATATCTGAAATCCAATTGTATTGGAAAGACCCACTAGGCTTCATGTTGGTTTGTTTAGTTGAATCAGAAACAGAGAAGGTCATAAATGAATTTCATGAAGGAGTGTGCGGAGGACATCACGCCTGGAGGGAAACGGCTTATAAGATCTTGAGGGCAGGATATTATTGGCCCAAACTATTCTCAGACGTCGACGCCAAAGTCATGGCCTGTAACCCTTGCCAATTGTTCATAGGAAAACACAAACTCCCAGCGCTACCATTGGTTCCAGTCAAAACGGAAGCCCCTTTTCAACAATGGGGACTAGATTTTATAGGCGAAATTAACCCTCATTCTAGCGCTCAACATAAATGGATCCTGACTGCTACATATTACTTCACCAAATGGGTGGAGTCTATTCCAACTGGAAAGGCAACGGATTCAGTTGTAATAGATTTCCTAGAAGAGAACATTTTTTCTAGATTCGGTTGCCCCCGAAAGATAGTCACAGATAACAGCCAAGCATTCAATTTTATGGCTATGGTCAGCTTTTGCCAAAAGTACAATATCGTGCTCATTCATTCCATGGCATATTACCCCCAAGGAAATGGGCTAGCCGAGTCTTCAAACAAGAGTCTAATCACTATAATTAAGAAAGTGTTGAGAGAAAACAAAAAATCTTGGCATGTGCATTTAAAATACGCTTTGTGGGCGAATCAGATAGGTACAAAAAAATCCATCGGCACTTCTCCTTTCCAAATGGTATACGAGACCGACGTAGTATTACCTATAAATCTAGCACTTCCAGTAATGAAACTTTGGCAAGATGAGAAAGAAGAACCAAATCATGTCACAAGAAGAATAAACCAGCTGATTGAAGTTCAACAGCACAGGGCCGAAGTGGACGAAAGGCTGCAGAAATACCAGGACAACATGAAAGCGTTATTCGATCGTAAGGCCAAGGGCAAAGAATTTCTCCTCTGCAATTTGGTTTTGAAATGGGATGCTAGAAAGGAATACTTGGCAAAGCATGGTAAATTTGATCATATCTGGTACAGACCATTCAAAGTCACAGTTCCTGAAGGGAAAAATTTGTTTCTATTAGAGAATTTGGACGGTAAAATCCTCAACACCCCCGTCAATGGGCATTATTTAAAGCACTATATGCAATAAATGGTTTCCAAAATTTCCATTGTATATATCGGTTTGTGTTTTCTTTTTATTTTGTAATTTTCCTTTGGTAAGTCTACTTTCATCACAAATAAAATAGGTTAGTGTTTTTCTAGAAATAGGGATATGAAATTTTCAACACATTCAATTCCTTGATAGCCCTGATACTCTTCGTGTTGTTCCCTTATAGGATCTCGTCTTGCAGCCCAAACGAGAGAAAGGAATAAACAGACGGCCATATATCAGAGAATCAATTTGTCGAAAACAGGTGATAATAAAAAAAAAATCCGTTATTTTAGAAGAGAACGAAATGGTAAGGCAAAGGTATGAGTTCCAGAGATGTCTGTATTTCAAACGAATGTCGCTAAAGTGCCATGACGGTCTCATAAGTATGTTGTTTTCGCTTGATATGTCTTTAAAAGAACGACTTCTTACTCTGGATCCTAAAAGTTTCACCTAGATAAAGATAAGAGGTAATTAAAATAAGCAGAGGGAGTAAAGTGTCTCCGAGAAAAGGTTCCAAGAGTCAGGTTTAATCCATGACCCTTGTTTTTCGATTTCCAGACCTTTCTCCATCGTCCTTTTTTTGTCCTCGGATTTACCTTTTTAAAAAACCAAACACCTTTCTAGGGTTCCCACAAAGGGAGAATAGGTTATGTTTTATGCTTTGGAAGCTGGAAAGCAGATTTTAGAAAGTAAGCTAGCCCTCATAACTCCTTAGTCTCCTACTAAACAAAGTTATGCATAGGTTGATCTTGACTCTTCTAGGTTTTTTAACAGTTTTCGAAGGATTGATGCTTGCTCAAAGGAAGACCTCTGGAAGTAATTTTTCCCATTTTCCCTGCGGGCTAAGGTGTTTTGAAAGTTAAGAGAAGGTTGGTCCCGAGTAGTCAAAGCAAGTTGACAGACCTCCACTGCGAATCTTACACAGATATCATTCCTGGTATACTTTATACAAATTGATTGCCCCCACTTCGTGCTTTAAAAAGTAAAATATAAGATAGATGGTGAAAGGAAATTCACATTTGATTGCCCCCATCTAGTCCAAGGAGACGATGAAAGGAAATTCATAAATGATTGCCCTTGTCTCATCATTTAAATGCATAATTATGATTCGAAGTGGTGAAAGGAAATTCAGTAAAAAGGGCCAGATAACTTCACCGGGGTACTGAATAGGCTCACTGGAAGTGAAGCAATATCTGAGATATCTATAAGGATGTCATACGTAAATTTCACTCTACTCTGGTAATCAATCTTTTCGAAACCAGATCTGCATCCCAAGTTCAGACAGGACTCCTCAATTAAAAGCATGGAATTTACTTCGTTTGATGCAAGCCAAAATCCAAAAGATTTGTTGAATTTCCTAGGACTATTTTGATTATCTTAAAGGAAACCTGAATTCAGTATCGAGAAGGAGAAATTCATTGAAAGGGCCACAGTTGAGTTTAGGAATTTTGCAAAGCTTTTCAGAAGTAAAGACGGAATCTCTTTTTTCCCTCTGTATCCCCTTCCTAAAACAAGTTTTGCAGAAAGAAACCAATGACTCCATTTACCCAATACAGGCATGTGGTCTACTGTTCTTCCCGTCCTGTAGGAAGACGGGATCCCTAGTTGGAGCCTATGTTGGAGCCGCCTTTTCCAAGTGGTTGAAATATAATTCTTAAAACCAAAAGCTGATTTTCAAGTTGTCTTTTACTTTATGGTCTTCACCCATTGAAAGCCTCAATACCCTAACATGAAAAGTGGCGATGGTCGTTATAGTTCTAAATCATCATCACTTAACCATTAAGCAAGTTTATCACTTTTTATTTCCTTGTGCTATCATGCTTCAAGAGTTACAAGTCGCATGGTTTTCAAACTCCCATGTGCGAAGTCGCAGAATGGTTCCAAAAGTTACCCCGATTAGTGTTAAGAGTAAATCCTTTAAACCTCGCTTAAACATTATCGTGCTTTCGCAACTTGGCAATCGCTCCCTCCAAAAGCCGCATCTTCGCGACTCCAATCCACGAAGTCACAATTTCCTTCTTTAGACATGGATTAACTAAAATCTTGGGCAACGTCACGGGTAAAAGGCTAAATCACACCATCACGATTTCGGGTATTTCGGACTCCAAGACTAGGAACGAAATCATCCGAGATGGCGAACGCAGAAAAGAGGTTTCAAGGGATGAAAGTACAAAATTGAAGGGACTTAACTGAATTAATTAATGCCTTAAAGGACCTTTAACATACACAGTCTACGGACGAGTTTTTTGAATGTTTCCGCATTTCTTTATTATCACGAATCTTTTAAACATTTATGGCACTGATTTGAATCTTGATGAGTTAATAGAAAGTAAGATATCGTCTCATGCCTAAATCTTTCCATTAAACGACTTGACCGTTCTGTCAGCAAGGACTCACGCAAAGTTGAAAGATCAAAACAAGGGAGTTTCTTTCATTATTTCAATTTTATTTCTATTTTGTGCGCAGAGCTTTTTCATCAGGATAACTTATGTTTGTATTTACAATTCTTACTACAGGAGATCTAAGTATAGAGTTCTCTATCATGTCTCCACAAAAAGCGTCCAAGGTGGCTGCCGAGAGTTTAGGTCAGGGCTCAGATGTTGTTTTCGATACTTCACCCCAAAGTATTGATACTGTCAAAACTTGGACATACATCTCCGACATTCTTCAGGCCAAATCTGTGAATTGTTCAGATGATTCCAGTGATAACGAGAAGGATGATTTGGCCACCAAATACAAAATTGTCATTCAAGCAGAGATGCACAAAATAGCGGCAAGGCCAGGGCTCCTTGCCTATTATGATATGATCAGATGGGCACTAGACCATGTGGATATCCCGACCAGGACTATTCTCAGGGAGTAGAAGGTGACGATTGGGACTTTTAGACCAGAACATTTACAGGTAATGTATCAGTTGTTACCCACACCAAACTTCGCATACAATGTCGAGTTTCTAGAAGGTTTCAAGGGGAAGGAATGCGAGCAATATGGCAGAAACTTGTCTGATCTGATCAAGGATTGGGTTTCGCACCCCGCAAAGTTCAAGGTAAATTCTAATGGAATTTATTCAATCTCCTCCTTAGAACCGCAATTCAGGTATATAGTAATGATGACCTATAGGTTGTATGGGAGGGAGGACACCACACACTTTTTCCTCCCGTGGGTGCCTCTGATTCATACAGTCGTTGAAGGTTTTTCTTTCGACTGGGCCAAACTATTGTCAGATAGTCTAACTAGTCGAATTACCGAATATCGAGCACAGAAGGCGAGTGGGAAAGCAACTTTGTTTTTCATGTCCACCTACATCATGGACGCTATTTGTTTCATGACGCCTTTCCCTCTAATGAGTTGGAGCTAGACTCCATCTAATGTTGAGCCTATTCATGTCTATCACTTGAAACTTTGGGAGGACAAGGCCCAAGAATTCATATACGAGATTTTCAACTGGGTAATGGTATCGATGCATGTCTCCATCTTCGGTAACCCACCTCCTAGGATTCCAGATAGCATCGTGGCCAACTTGAGTAGTGTGGCTAACTGGTATGTAGAAGCGGAGTTTTCATACATCAGGGTTTTCAGCGCCTCTCTTCCCCCATACGCTCTACCACTATTCATGTCGGATAAGCTGGTATGTCACAAAATTGCCAAGCAAACCATGCTCGGTAGCATAAGCAAAGAGCTCAAGGGTTTTTCGAAGAAGGTCTGGCTGCCCTTCCCCATTCATTTTAATACATATTCTTTATTAGATTTCGGACATGCCAAATTCGAGGCTATGGCCTTGGAGGAATTTAAATTGGTCGACATCGAGTTTAAGAAACATGACCCACATAAGGTCGTGAGTAATCACTTGGAAAGTTGTGGCTTGAAAAGATATGAACATGAGCATTTGCCTCATGACGACATCTTCCGAGGTGCGAGATCCTATGTTGAGGTCCTAAGTCAGATTCAAGCCCTGTCGCCCAGAGATATGGCCGATTTATTCAAATTTCAGGAGCATCAGCGGAGCTGCCTTCCCCCAGTTTTACAGGGTAAGAACCCACATACTACAAATATACAGTAAATGGAATCCAAGGGCTCAAAAGATTCAGGTCCTGACCAGGAGGAAAATCAGGAAAAGACAGAGGAACCCGGGAACCCGGAATAGAAAGCCGAGACCCCCAACCCAGGGAAAGGAAGCCCAGAAGCAGTTGTTATCCTAGAGAAACCATCCAAGGAAATCAGCAGTCCCATCGCTTCTATCACTCCCCTACAGTTCACAAAGGGGACCCCTGACGCGGGATGAATTTTTGGCGAAGAACTAACGCCCATTACTATAGAAGAGTTGCCTCTGAACGAATTTTTCTTCGATAAGAAGAGAAAATTCGTTGTGAAGCAAGATATTTACCGAGAAGTGGGCATAGTAGCCAAAAAATTCAAAATCCTAGCCAATGGGAAGGCCATGAAAAAGGAGGAATTCGCCACTCAGATAGCAGGGACATTGGGGGCTTTTGCTACAGCCAACCAATATTCTGTCGGATCTCTAAATGAACAGTTAAAGCGGAAGAACCGCTTGATCAGTAAATTGGAGGCTAAGCTAGCTACAGCAAAGGCAAATGATAGAGATTAGGTGAATGAAGGTCTAGAGCAAGCCAAAGCAGCGGATCAAAAGGAAATCAAGCAGCTCAGATACGATTAGTTCTTCTTGCTGGCAAGGTAGAGGTGTGTGTTTGTTACCAACTTATTTTTTTAAGTTTTAACAATATTTGTCCAAAAGATTCAATACCTTTATGCCTATGCTTTGTTACCATTCTTTGTTTGTTTTTTTTTTTTAAAGGTATTTCTTATATATACAGAAAATTATTTACATCAACAGTTAAAAAGATTGTTACCATTCTTTTTTTGTTTTTTTTGTAAAAGGTATTTCTTATATATACAGAAAATTATTTACATCAACAGTTAAAAAGACATGAAAAAAACATAAGGGTGTATACAATGAAAAAACCTATGCTTTGTTACCATTCTTAAATATTGCATTTTGTTTTTCTTTGGATTAATTAGAAAATTATTTGTTGTTAATATGTATTTTTCATTTATTAATGTTAGGTTGTCGATAGAAAAAATAGCATTTCTTTTGGTGGGTTAAATTGCCACTAGTGGCAATGGTAATGAAGTTAGATGGACAATCTATGCAAAATGGGTGACAAGCAATTTTCACAATGATGGACTTCATGGTAATACTTTAAGCTACTATATGCTTTTTGTGCTACAAGATATAGACCCAAACTTTGTAGTCAAGGAAAAAATAACATATGTGGAAAAAACACAATTCAAGAAAAAACATTTTAGTGGTGGGATAATTTAACTATTTTTGTGTCACAAATAAATATAAAGGGACATTGTGTTGAGGTTTCCTCAATTATCATGCTAGATTATGACTTTAATGATACATTGAAGTCTTTTCCATGTTTCTATGTATTGTAGTTTATGTTTGAATCAATCCAAGGATTAGGAAAAACATTCACTTTTCTAATGTGAAGTATTGTTTTTATTTTGTCAAATTTATGAATCCAACTTGCAATGTGTATTACTTGAAATAATGCTTCAATTTTACCAAACTTTCGAGTCTAAGTTGGTATCAACCAAGTTGCAACATTGTTATTGTTATTGGTCAGTATTAAACAAATGGCCATGGAGCGTGCAAAGACCATTCAAGATGAACGTGTCAATGACATATTTGGATTCAGAGTTCTTCGCACAATAGGTATACTCTCCTTTGCCTTGGAGATAAATATATCAATAGACTATTTTATCTATTTTTATCATACAAATTACAATATTTTGTACATTTCCTCAAATTTCTTCTTTTCTTTGGGACACATCAAAGTTCATCTTATATATGCATCTCATTCCTTCCTCTCTGTTATTCAATGCATTGCCTTATGCTTATACTTTTTTATGCAAGTGAATCTTCTATGATGCTTATAATATCCCCTTTTTTAATACTTATGCATACCAAAGAAATAGGAAAAGTGTGGTGAACCAAGCCGGTTCACCAGGTAAATATCTAATGTAGGTAAGACAACAGGTTATAATCCATAAAGAATAATATATTAAATAATGTATATGAATATGAGATGATGAGATACAATAAGAATGAGGGCCTTATATACCCACGCAAGGGTGCCCTTCCATGAAGAGACGTGACCTTTCATTCGGAAGGTGTCTCTTCATTAATTATTCATTAACTATTATAATGTATTTATATTTATTATTATATATTGTGTTCATAACATTGTCTTCCCATTAAAAATGTTTTGTCCTCAAAGCATACTTATGGAAGACTTATATCTTGCTTTGGCTTGTAATATCATCTCCTTATTCTTTATTCCTGAATTAGTGATCGTTGAGGACTTGAAACGATGGGATCTTCTAAGCGTTGCGTAGAATTGTCGAATTGTAAGGGAGTCTGCCCACCTTAAATCGATCTTATGCACAATGGGGATTTTATGGGGTTCTTGTAGACAATTTGATGTATTTTGACTCCCATGATAACTTCTACCTTGACCACCATTTGTAATGGAGGTAATAATTTTTGACATATTTGTCATTTGTTTCTGTGGATACATTGATTGGTTGAAGTATCGATTTTTGTGATTAGGATGTCTATAAGTCATCCTTGCAACTTGATCTTTACTTCGTGTACTTGTAGCTTCTTCTTGATTAACACTTGGAATTGAGTCTTCTTCCTAGCCCTGGCTTGTTTCTACTTCAACATGTGAAGACCTCTTTACATCGACTGAATCCTTTTGAGCTGTAAGGTTGACTAGGTTTGTATTAATTTCTTTATCCACCATCATGTTTTTTTCTATTTGAAGACTTCTATAGTTCCATAGGTTCAATCACTGCCTCTTTATCTACCAATAATTCCTTATTGATAAGTTGTTTTAACTCATCCTCTACCGTCTTCTTATCACTCTTTATCTTCTTAATCTAGGTGAGTAAACTTTGATTATGGATTTTAAAATGACAATTCTCTTCATCTTTCTCTGATAATTTCTTAATAAGATTGTGATTAGCTTGTTCTAACTTCTGATTTTGATCTTTTAGGCGAGAGATTTCTTGATTTCATTCTAGTAAGGTCTTGTCATATTTCTTTTTCTCATCTTTAATTTGTGCATGCAACTCCTCATTACGTTTTTCTTGGAAAGAACACAATTTATTCTTAAGTTTCTCCATGACAACTTCATTTTGTAAATTTCTATTGGTCTATTTATAATGTGCCAGTTCGTCTTCCAATTTCTTGTAGTCATTTTGATATTCTATCAGAATAAATGGTTTTCAAAAATTTGTGCATTTAAAATTTTGATTTCTAAAGGATTCTTGAAAATTAAACACCATTGCACAAAATGGACATTTTACCAAAAATGTAGGATTATTTATAGTTGTCATAGTTCACTTAGTACTTCTTGGAAAGTAAGTAAATGCTTCAATGTACTTAATGTAGAATATCCTTAAATAAAAATTAATAATAAATCTTTAAACTTTATCACTTTCCCTTTCAATATTCTTAAAATCGTTTTCTATATACTTTCTTTTCCACTTATAAATACTTCACCAATTAAAAAATTTAAATATCTTAGGAGACTTTAAATACTCATTTTTATATTCTTGACTATTTGTTAGTTGTGGCTAGGGCTCAACAAACGTGACCCTAAGATTTGGGAAATACTTATTTAGAGGTAAATACACACACACATATATATATTATATATGGTATGGAATACCATGGGCCATTGGTTTTCCAAAACCATGGGATGGTAAATCTCCAAATGTAAAATAAAATATTCACTTTTCCTCTTCTTTGAAACTTTTTCTTTTAAATTACTTTTTTTCACTTTTTAAATGACAATCAACTTAACTAATGCCAAATATGGAATATTTCCTTCAAACTTCTTGGTGTGCACTTATACTTCTTCGTGTGCACCTTAAGAAAACCTTTTCTTTTTTTCTTTTCTTTTTGTTTTTTTCTTCTCTTCTTCTTCTTTTTTTGATTTTGTGTAGAATTACTTTTTTTACTTTCGTTGAAATGTGTATAATATTTGATTTATAAATGGCCAATGGCCAATATGATGTCAAAGACCTGATTTTAGAGAAACTCTATTTTGTGGCCAAAATTTGAATCGAGAGGAAGCTTTGATACCACTCTGATGAACCAAGTCAATTCACCGGGTAAATATCCAATGTAGTTAAGACAACAAGTTATAATACATAAAGGATAATATATTAAATAATGTATATGAATATGATATGATGAGATACAATAAGAATGAGGGTCTTATATACCCATGCAGGGGTGCCCTTCCATGAAGAGACGTGACCTTTCATTGGGAAGGTGTCTCTTCATTAATTATTCATTAACCATTATAATGTATTATATTTATTATTATATATTATGTTCATAACAAAAAGTAAGGATCATCCTATCTCTAGCATTTATTTCTTAAGTCATGGTCAATTTTTACTTTATAAGTAAGATTGGGTTGGAATTTTAGCTTTAGTGTAGAACTTGAAGATTTTCTTATTAGATTTATCGATGCATTGATGCAATGCATTTCATAGGATATGTTGATATTGGTGGAACAACATGGATTGAGATAGAAGAGGATAGACCTTTATCAAGATAAGGAACATGGATTTAAGGAGAAGGCAGTCAAGAGGTTGTTTTAACATTATCCATTGGCAAGAGGAGTAGAAGTAAACAAGATATTGTTGAACAGATGTCTAAGAGAAAGAAAAAGCTTAAAAGGAAGACCAAGGTCAAAAAGAAGAAGAATGGTGGCACGGCTTGACAAAGTTGAGAGTGTGCATTGTCAGTCTGCTATGTTTGGTACGTGACGATGCAAAATTTATTCATATTTACAAATATCTGATTTTATCTTAATTCTTATTATATTTTCTTAGATTGGAGTCTATAATTTATAAGTCTTTTGGCCTACTCACAAAATTTAAAGAAAAAATTCAAACAACTTTTACATTATGTCAACGGCCTTTATGTTTTAAAATTTTGAAAACATCTAGAAGATGTTTCCTACAAGTTTTCTATACATGTTTTCATGTTGAAAAAAATATTATTATTCTTGGTTTGTTACATACTATTTGTTTCAAAATTTGAAAGCTGCAAACAATAAACATATTGAAAGATGTCCAAAATTAAGCACAAATGACCATAAGTGAAACACTATCGTAGATAACCAAATCAAAAAATCAAGAACAAGCTCAAAACACTAAGTTGGGTGTAAGTTGTAAATTATTACAAGGAAATTTCTAAATCATCAATAAAGATGTGATGATGCATCCATTTGGTCCTCAATGGAATATATAGGTAATTCATTTTCAAGCTCACTTGACACATGTCATGCATTCAATGCAAGTTGGTTGTCAACGACATATATAGGCAATGTATTTGCAATAACTCTTCACACTTGTCTTGCATGTGACACAAGTTGATCCTCAATGGCATATACATGCAATTTACTTTCAAGCACATTTGACACTTGTCTTGCATGTAATGTGGTACATAATTAATACTTAGGATGGTATTTTGTATGTTAATATCAAAGAGACTGTGAAAAAACGCAATACAACTCCATAACTTTTGTTTGTCCCCAAAGCATAGAAAAATTCAGATAAGATCTTCAAGTTGAATCAATG
Organism: Picea engelmannii; assembly: GCA_009831015.1. NCBI lineage: Eukaryota > Viridiplantae > Streptophyta > Pinopsida > Pinales > Pinaceae > Picea > Picea engelmannii. The sequence continues at coordinate 116,332 of ML819056.1, read as the reverse complement.
GCAAGAAGTTGCATCCATTCCAACTTGTATAATGTGGTATAATTTGGTTCCTAAGGACCGAGTTGCTAGAACTAGGTAATTAAAACACACCTGAAAAGATCCCTTATGTATTGGAATCATCATGATGGTATTGTCAAGAACATCGATGGTTCCATTCAATGACTTATATGTGATTCTGAACCTAACATGAATTTATCATCTCCTATCATTTCCACTTTGTTAGTTTCCATAGGACTTATAGATCAAACCATCATTTTTGGAAGAAATGAAATTCTCTACATGATAAATAATAAGTCCCCAATTCTTTGATCCACTCACCACTTAAGACCATATCAATGACAGTGATATAGAATGTGTAGAAGCCTATTGAAAAGGTCACTCTCAATTTTATCCTTTGGTGTGGATTTGTAGGACAATGATGTTGAAGGTTTGTCAACAAATCATTGTAGTTGTATTGTTGCTATAGTATCAATTAAATTATGTCTAGTACTCAATTCAATAAGGCCAATGACCTTTTGCTTCTCGAGATAATCATCCACCTATATGGTGTTTGGTCAAGGGTTTCCATGGAGATTCTAGGAGTAATATCCTCAAAAGTGAGAGGAGCCAATGAGTGCATCACAATGTGAATCATCTATGTTATCCACTTTAGGTTCCTTAGGCAAGTACTTAGAATTATGTACGTTGGTTTTGGGAAATACAAGCACAATTGTGACTCAGGACCCATTTTCAAATAATCAATGCAAATCCTTTGAGCACAAAATTTGGCCTAAGGGAGTTATTATACCCACCACCCTTCAATGGTATATAGCATTTGATATGTTATTGACCACCTATTACTTGAGGTTGACCCAAAAAAAAGTGAGATTTTTCAAAGATTTTACATTTCAAGTTGATTTGTTTTTTAATTATTTAAAACCAATTTTCTTAAATCAGATTGGTTTTTTAATTATTTAAAACCAATTTTCTTAAATCAGATTGGTTATTGAAACCAACCCCTTATTGCGGATCCAATGGAGGGGGAAAATAAATACAAATGTGTTTGCATTCAGTACAAATTAATTCTATGCCATTTTTTTGTACTTGAAACTGATCGATTAAGTGTCCAGAAAATCTAATGGATCATATTACCAAATCGAAATTATTATAGTGATGGAAAATGTACAGAAGCCCATGCCATCTGTTTTGATTCTATTTGTCTGTCCATTGAATTTTGCAGCGTTCTTAATGTGAAATACATGATATGGTGGATGAGATCGTCGTTGCTTTTTAAAGTGCAGTGGTTCAATCACTCACTTTTTATGACGTCTATAAATTCTAAATAATACTATAGCTTGCCATCATTTTTGTCTTAATGTGACCTCTTCTTTTCTAATTCAATGGATATGTCTATGATTAATTTATTCCAATCTACACTTCGAACAGTCACAAGGATCATTACTTCGTCACCACATGACTGGAGACTGCCTAAGACAGAAAAAACGAGGTCGAGAGGAAGAGAAATTGCCAAATGCTTGAAGGAAGAGGCAGTAGCCAAATAATTTCCCAAGACGATCAATTTTATCCTCGCAGCTCTGTATAAAATCTTGCCTTTGATTTACCACACGCGTAGAAAACTGAACTGTAATGATCGTCGAGGGTGGAAGGAGATTACACTTCATACCCATGACAGGATGTTGTGCTTATATTCTCATGTGGAATTTGACGCTGGAAAGGCCGAGAGGGATGGAGTTGCAAAGTATGACCTCATTATTTGTCATAGATCCTAAACCCCAGGCATAATTGATAATGATATGACCTTCGGGATTACAGATCATCCCCCCGCACCTGTCGCCCTTGACATTTTTACATCATTTTTATATTCATAACACTTTCTACATATTGCATTGTTTATGAAAATGAATTTGAAAATCTATTTTATATATGGTTTCCAAGAATGTGTATTGTTATTTTCAAAGTTAATGATCGTCCATATGGATGGAATTTAAACTACTATGGTTATTTTATCCTGGAAAAAAAAAATTATAGTGTCATTTTATGTCATGTTCACGTTATCATATATTAATAATGTAATTTTTTATATATTTTTGTAAAACTATCTATTGAAGGCACAATTATGTGTAGTAGAAAATGTGCTTGTTCTATGGAATCACGTGAGAAGGAAAATATACTTCATCATTTATGGTATCAAAAAATTAAAGATGCAATAAATGAATGTAGACGAGATAAATATTGTAGAAGAAAAACTAGAATCGTTATAATGATTCTAGTTTGGTTGATATCATGTGAAGAACATTTCATATTAATGTGTCTTTCCCAAAATACTTTGAGTCAAAATATTTCTAATGTTCCACAACCTCCTAACAATAATGGTTTTTTTTTAAGAAACATCTCATGTTAGAGAATATGATCGTAAACATAATCTAGCTACAAACCAAAACCCCAAGTCTTCTACAAATGGAAATCAAATTCTCAATCATGTAGCAAGGGTGGAAAACATGCACAGTAGAGTTACTAATGTCATTCAACAAATAGTACCATATGAAATTATGGGTGATAGTAATATTCTTGCCCACTTTGTTGATAATTTGTAACATGTAGTTGGTGTAGGATTTTAAGCACAACTCAGTATCTAGTTGCGAGAAAAAACTACATTGGTAAAATTGCAAGAAAAATAAAGAAGAAAGAATGACATAACACTCGAAAAGACAATATTGTTGAAGAACTAATTCGTATTTCACTTGTATATCAATGCTTCACATCAGCACAATATATAGACTCTTCGAGGAGAAATTCACATAAGATTGGGGTTTTTTGTCCATGAGCTAATTAGATTTAGTCAAATCTTAACTATTCAATACCATGGGTCAATACCACGAGTCACTATGTGGTAAATGATGGTAAATGATAAGTTTGACTCCATTAATAATAAAGGAAATGCATGCTTCCTAAGGGAAAAGTTATCAATATCCAATGTGCATTA
>ML819056.1:96107-113036 GCA_009831015.1 Picea engelmannii | reverse complement strand
GAACTTTCTATTCATGGAAAGTGGTTAACCCTAAAATAAGGAAAATAGGTTAAGTGACCTAGAAATGGGTTAAGTAACCTAAAAATGGTTTAAGTGACCTAGAAGATGAAAGTATAAATAAGAAGCTAGGATCTCTTGTAAAAGGCACATTTGGTAAGAATCCCTTTTGTGGATCAATGGAGAGCTTCTTGGTAATACCTTTTGGAGTATTGATGGAGAGCTTCTTGTGAGAGAATATTATTGGTGTGGATCTCTTGAGCATGATTGAAGATCTATTCTGAGATAGAGAGCGAGAGGAGGATCTCATGGACGCATCAAAGTTTCGGCAATGTCGGAGATCTTGACGACGAAAGTCTCGGACTCACAGAAAACCCTATTTTCTGATGCCCATGCGGGTTGTCTATGTATAGGGTGCATGTACATGCGGGCTGGTTGTGTATAGGGTGAGTGTACACACGGGCTAATTGTGTACAGGGAGCGTGGATTGAATAAAATCATGGAGATCTTTGTTTGAGCTGGTGCCAAGCTCTTGGATGATGAGGCGGGTTCCAGATCTACATTCTATGGCCTCAGATCTATCACTAAGACATTGCACTCTTGTGATTCTGCAGTGACATGATTGCTATGGTACACTAGTTGTTTATACATGATTGAGATAGCATTCATATTGATTTGTTGTGGAGAATGAGCAAGCTATTGGAGAGTTTGGATGTGTTGTGACTGGCTATGGGTCAGTTTGGACAGTGGAAGACAGAAGGGTTCTAAGCATATGAAGAAAAGAAAAACCCTAGTTGCTTAGAAGAAGACGCTCGTTGCATTATACACTAGCCGCGTTCACACGCGGGCTGTAATGAGCCAGGGCACGTTCACACGCGGACTGCACTACTGACAGGTCACGTACCTATTGACAGATTGATTTCTGTTGAGGATTGTTGCCTCATCTCAGTTGGTGCTGAGAATGTAAGCTGAGTCTTACATATAGAGCTGGTGCTCTTGTAGACTTGTACTCTATTCAGTTGTTGCTGATAAACACAAGGATTGTAGTCCGTAATAAAAAGAAAATTGTACATACATCTTGTGTTCTTTGTGTCCATTATGATGATGATTTGTTGATGATATATTGTTGATATATGTTGTTGATATGTGCCTACATCTAACTGGTTATAAATGACAGCAATGGGTAATGAATAAATGTTGAATGCTAATTGATAAGTTTTGTGCGAGAGGGAAGTTTTGAGGAAAAAGAGCCCCACACTCATTCACCCCCCCTCTAAGTGTGGTAGGTGTGTCCAAAAAGTTTTCGTCGATGCCATATGTTAGACCGGCTATAAAATAGCACTGCTAAAAATAGGTGTTGATCAAAAATTTGGTCACCTCTATTTTCCAGTTCTTGGAATAATAATAAAATTAACATTGAAAGAAGAATATTTCGAACAATTATAAGATCATTGTGTAGTCCTCAGTCTCGGCTTCATCAAGCATTTTTCATAATCAAAATCTAAGTTTGTATGCCCAAGATATTCATAATTTTGTCTAGAAGTCTGACAGAGAGATTGCAAAATTGCAAGAATTTTTCTAAGTGTCATGTTCTCCTCTCCATTTTTGAATTTTTGACTAAGTACTCTCCTTATTTAGTCATTTTTCTCGCATTCCATCTCCCATCCATATCCACACTTAACCATTTTCCTCTCTTATCCCTTCACCTCTCTTCATACTCTCATCCCATACTTAGCCATTTTCCCATTTTCTTATTACTCGCATATTCCCTTCTCTTTTCCATACTTAGTCATTTTTCCCTCTCCCACTCTACTCTCCTTCCTCACTACTCTTCTTACTCTACTCTCTATACTTAACCATTTTTCTCATTACTCTCATATTCCCTTAGCCATTTACGTTTCATTTCCATTATTACATTTTCCATCTCCATTTACGTTTTTCTTTTCAATTATTTTTATTTCCCATTACTATTTTCCTCTCTTGTTTTCTTTTTTCCCTTTTTCTTTTCCATATTTCACGTATTTATTTTCATATTTCTTTTTCATATCTCACGTAACTCTCCCAACACTTAGTCAAATTTATGAGTTATCGTGGGTCCGCAGGTTGGTGATCACTCTTTTTACTACCTCTTGTTCCTCCATCACAACGTTTATTTATTTATTTCTACCTTACCTAGCTCATCATTAATTACCACCTTACCTATGTCACAACGTTTAGCATTAATTACCACCTTACCTACCTCCGTTGTCGTGTTTCATATTTCTGTGACCCTCACAACGTTCACTTGAAATCTAACATAACCCTGGGAAATCCTCATATTATTTTAATAATATTTCTCTTATCCTAAGTTTTTTGGGCATATATCCAAGTGACATGTGGCAGGTGATTGGACATGACATGTCAAAAATTCATGGGTTGACATGGAAACGAATGATACTATGACATGTGTCAACCAATGAACCATGACACATGGAAACCAATGATGCTGTGACATGTGGCAGTTGAAATTGGCCATGATGCTCTCAAAAATTGAAAGAAAATCCAGCTATATTTTTATGTTGTGTTGATAAATCTGCTTGGTATCTCGACCTCACAAGATTATATCTTGAGACCTAGAACTCCAAATTACACTCAGAAATACTCGTTGGAAAACTGGAATGATGAATTCTCCATCTAAACTGGTTTACATGGCTAAGAAATTGAATATATTGACTAGAAAATTAAAATATAGTCCTCTTTTTAAAAAGGCATCTAGTTAAAATTCTCAAAATAAAATTTAATTTAAAAACCTTTATTAAAGACAAAAAGGGGCCCACTTCAAGAAACAAATGTAAATTATACAAATTCATTAATGAGGCTTCAATAAGACATTAATTAAAGTGTTTATCTCAAGAATAAAAGCGTATGGAAAATTCAAGAAGAGAAAAACTTAACTACCTCAAGAAGTTACAAGAGCAAATTTAAAAAGCAAGAGAAGACTCCATCAAAGGGTTAGAAGCAGGCAATTAGAATATCAAAATAGAAGGGTCCAACCATCAACATGCAGCCAAGCTTATGATCAGAAAACAAAGATATCCATCTTCTCCATCATTCTTCTTCTTCTACACTAATTTCTCAAGGCTTTAAGTTTGTATTTTTTAAACAAGCATAAGGTTGAGTCTTGAGTGTCTCTCTTGTATTATTCAAAGACTCGTTCTCTATAAAATCATGGAGTATTTATAGCCATATATGTGGTTTTCATATGTAAGCCAAGATTGTCTATTGGATTCATGGAAATTTAATCCTTGTGTTTGACAAGTTTTATTTTTGAAGATTTAGTCAATTGGTTTATTGAGATTTTTTGTATTGTTGAATATATTTATGAAACTCCACAAAGAACTACTTTGGGGTTTTATTTTGAATGATTTCTCGGATCTTGGGATTTCTGAGTGTGAGATTTTTTCAGTTTTCCCATCAAAATCTTTCAATCTATGAATGCAGAACTCATTTAAAGTTCTTTGAATTTCCTCCTATTTCTTGTGAGAATATATGAATACATCCACTATGTGTATGTGACTCGTAGGGTTCCATAAATCATGTTGAGAATACATATATTCTGATTTCCAAGCCTTCCTTCAATATTTATTTGTTGAGAAGTTGTTTGTTGCACGGTAAGAGAAAACATGTTATCAAGAACCATTCCATGTATAAATCAAAGCAATAAATATTTGGGGTTTGTTGTCTAGCATTCTCCCTAATCCAAGATATTCAAGATATATTTTTTAGCCAAAGAGGAGTACCACCTCTATAAAAATGGTGGGGGGTTAATATCCTTCTGAGGTTGTTGTTTGGACCTTAATCGATCCATAAATCAAAAATTTTGGTGACACCATAGGGGAACAATTTATTTTCAAGATATATGAGGCTTTGTTTCATATTTGATTGAAGAACCAGAGTCTCCATGGTTCAAAGCTTCAAAAATAAAATTCAAAAATACTACTGCTTGTTCTAGATGCAAGGGATTTATTAAAAAAGTATTCAAAAATATTTGGATGACCTCAAAAAGGGACAATAACAATCAAATATTCGGGAGGATGAACTCCTTGGTGATTCCATTAAAAGAACTCTCAAATTCCCTTGAAACTCCATTGAAAGGATTCAAGAATATCAAGAAGCGTTATATTATGACTCCTTTGAGGAGTTTCTTTCATTTCATGATGTTCCTTTACCTTCTTCACCAATCCCACAAATGGATTTACAAGATTTAGCAAAAGGAAGAGCTACCCAAAGAAGGAGGTGATTGCATAGAATCCCTTTAAATATGCCCGAAGTAAATTTTCAAATGCCTGATATTCCTATTGAAAAAATTTCCACATTATTTAGAAATACTTCAAAAGATGCATAACAACACTTGTTTAAATTAAAAATTATATGTGATGTTTTCAATCTCATTGAAGGCAATGTTACATGTCGGTTATTTTTACAAACTTTGTCTGAGGATGCTCTTGAATGGTACAATTCATTGTTACATGGGACTATTACCAATTGGGATGTATTGGAAACTTCATTTGATGAAAAATTCTCCCACCCACCCTCTCCCATATGGACATAAGACAATGAAGATTTCAGCCTTTCATATACTCCATATGAAGATCTTTCAAGCAGAAAATTTGAAAATGATATTGATGATCCTTCACCAAATGCACAAGAAGATTTCATCCAACATACTCATGTGGAAAAAGTTGCAATAGATTATAAAAATCCAAAAGAACATTGGCCACAAGAATAATTGGTGGAAGAAATTAATCTTGAGAATAATGATGGGAAAGATTTTCATTCCATGAAGGAAGAATTATTTTAATACATTGTCATTGAATCAAGAATATTGGATGTGGTCAGTAATGAGGAGAAAGATGAAAGTATTCTCAGATTAGAAAACTCTCATCCAACCAAAAACAGCTGGAATCTTGAGCAACCAAGAGTTGATTTCACATAACCATGGTTCCAAAGCATTGTTGGTCAAGTAATGCAATCAGGTTTTGAGCACATCTTGCAGAGTTTTTCCTTAGCACATTTTGGACATGCCTCTAACTCTTTGGTACTAGCCTCAGTATGTTCCAGTATTCTTAACTCATTAAAAATATAAGTTGGATGCTTAAATGGCTTCATTAGAAATCTACCTACACTTGAAAATGTATGCAGAACTCATTTAAAGTTCTTTGAAATTATCAAAACTATTTCCTCTTATTTCTTGTGAGAAGATATGGATGCATCCATTATTTGTATGTGATTCATAGGCTTGCATAAATGATGTTGAGAATACATTTATTATGATTTTGAAGCCTTCCTTCAATATTTATTTGTTGAGAAGTTGTTTGTTGCACATAAACAACAAATATGTTATCAATAACCGTTCCATGTATAAATCAAAGCAATAAAGATGTGGGGTTTGTTGACTAGCATTCTCTCTAATCCAAGATATTTAAGATATATCTTTTAGCCAAAGAGGAGTACCACCTTTATAATAAAGAAAGGGGGTTAATATCCTCATGAGGTTGTTTTCTAGACCTTAATTGATCCAGACATCAACAATAGGCAACCCCCTAAATTTAGGAATGGCTAAAAATATACATGGATGTCCCTTGAAAAGTGGAATGTTGTGCATGCACTCCAACACCCCCCCTAAATCACAACTTGGGAGTAGGCATCATGTATGAGTCTCGACAATTTTCAACCATGTTAAGTACTCATGTATAAAAAACTTATGAAAAACATAATATGACAAAGGTGAGGTAAAGAGAGAAAACCCAGTGGGAAGAAAACACCCCCCCCCAAAATATAATGCATGCTACTATGCAGTTGCTATGAAGAAGGATGGTGTTGCATATCAACAAACCCATCATGTATCTATCCTCGGATCTGTCTTGTCCCATCATGTGAGAATCCCTTGGCTACTGGTTAAGAATTACACATTCTTACGATAGCATTGAGTGCTCATGGAGTACAAAAAAACCAATAACTAGTTCTCTGTGACTTGGTCGTTTCTCCCACTAGTTCATTAATTACCTATAAAGTATGATGTGCCCTTATTTGGTTCCTCCTAGAGTGCATACAAGGGGCCTTCCTTGAACTCGTCATGTGATTTTTATCTACTTTATTCATTTGCATGTGTTATGAGAGTAACATAATCATATTTAGGAACAAAATGAGAAAAGGTATATGACCTGGAAATATGATCCACCTCCCCAATTGCAACCCTGGAACCATCTACCATCTCTAAAATTATCAATGAATCTGGAGTGAACTCAACTCACTTGCATGTACCTAAGTTTGTAATATAGTAGATAGAGAGGAGATTCATGGAGAGTTTTGGAACATGTAACACATTCTGAAATCTTCCATAATCAAGGTCCATACTCCCTTCTCTGCACACTTCCATAGGTGTTTTGTCTACCATAAACATAGGAGGTCTAGTGCAAGGTACCAATGAAGAAAAATAATGCTTTGAAGTAGCCATATGGTTAGAGGCTCCTGAGTCTAAGATCCATCTATCAGATGATAAAGAAATAGTAGTCAAAACATGACCTTTACCTTGATCCTATGGTGTCTTGTCTCCAGTCTTCTTCTTGAAATTGTTCAGTGTGTAATCTGCAAGGTTGTGTTGTTGAAGTATTTTTTCCATAATATCAATTATATTCACCATACAAGAAATCTCAAGGTGAAACCTTTTGTTACAGTAGTTACACATTGTTCTCTCATTCTTAGACTTTCCTCCCTTTTTGTTCAATGTCTCTTTAGAGGATTCAATTCTTTCTTTATCTATGTGATTAAGATCCCCTTATTTCTACTTTTTCTTCTTGCTATCATCCTGCACCACAAGAGAATGGGCCTTGGATATCATGAGAGCCCCCATTTGAATGATATTATTCTTCTCATAAATAAGTGATTCTGTGAAGTTTTCCATAGAGGGAATCTTCCAATATTTTCCCATATAAATCCTTGTAGTGTGGATAGAAGAAATAAACACATAATACTCAGGCCCTGGCTTTGAAAGAATTGAGAGGATAAGTCGCTCCTCTTTCCTATCAATGCCACAAGCTTTATCATTTTGAAGCAAAGACTTGAACTTGGAAAAGTAGTCATGTAGGGTCTCAAAGTTTCTTGGGCTCAAATATATGAGATCGTTCTCCAATATATGTCCTCTCAGTTCATATTGCTTGCAAAATAATCCATCCAACTTATTTCATACTTCGTTGGGAGTTGAAAAATATTCAACATGAAAGAGCAAGTCTAGAGATATGAACAAGCATAGAATCGCATATGAATCATCCATTCTATTGAAGTACTTTTCCTTTTCTACACTTGATTTGGGTTCAACTTATGTCCCCATAGTGACCCTGTAAATCCCCTTTCTCCTTAGCAGAAGTATGATCTTGGGTTTCCATTCAAAGTAATTGAATGTGGTAAGAATCACTGATGTAGATGGTTGTTCCATTCTATTTGGGTTGTTCAATCTTTGAAAAACCTGCAATATAATGTTAGTTTTCCGTACAATCCACTTTAGTGCCCTAAGACCATGTAGGATTTTAAGCTCAAGCCAAGATCTAGTTGCTAGAAAAACCTACACTAATAAAATTGCAAGAAAAAGTGAGAAGAAAGAACGAAACAACACTCAAAAAGACAATATTGTTGAAGAACTAATTAGTATTTCACTTGTATATTAATGCTTGACATGAGTATAATATATAGACTCTCTGGGGAGAAATGCGCATAAGTTCAAGGTTATTTTTGCATGCACTAATTAGATTTAGTCAAATCTTAACTAATCAATACCATGGATCAATAACGTGGATTAATACCATGGGTCAATACCACAAGTCACTAAGTGGTAAATGACAGTAAATGATCATTTTCACTCCATTAATAATAAAGGAAATATGCACTTCCTAGGGGGATAAGGTATCCATAACCAATGCGCATTAGTTGTCACTAATGTCATATGTTAGACTTGCTATAAATAGCATTGCTAGAAACAGCACTGCTAGAAACAGGCAACCCCCTAAATTTTGGAATGGCTAAAAATAGACATCGATGTCCCTTGAAAAGTGGAATATTGTGCATGTAATCCAACAACTGGTAACATTGGATCTACCTTTGATCACCCTCGTTGTTGAAAAAAATTCTTGCCACCAACTGAATTTGTCATCCCTAAAACTATTTCACTTGGAACAACTGACGTATTTCAAGCATCTTTCATAGTGAATGTAATATAAATAGTGGATCCTTTATATTGATTAGTTAAACCATGTTTTCATTTATCCTTATTAGTATGAAATGGTTTAGTCCAATCAATTTAGATAAATGAACTCCCAATATCTTGCAACAACTCATGTTGGAAGTTAATGAGAACCATAAATTACCTTGCTCCGAGTCAACCTAGATCATCAAATTGGAAAGATAATGTAAATGTTGTATGTATATTATTTGATATTTATTTTTACATTTGTACTTCTCATTTTAGGAATTATTAAGTTGGACATTAAAGCTTCTAATGTTTTTTTACCAAGACACCATTCAATGCAATCAATTTAGAGAAATGCACTCCACAAATTTTACAAAAAGAAATGTTGGAAATAGTGGACCCATTCCTCCTGCTCCAAATATAGTTAGACCATTAGACGATGTTCAAAATGATGTATAATTAAAATTAATTTGCAAATGGTGCTCAACATCTTGTGGCCACATTTCCTATTCATGGATAAAAACAACAAGTTTTCTATCAGTTTGACTAAAACATTATTGTAGTTCATAAAACAAATTGGGCCAAGATCGATAACCTCTCAGATGTCCAAATGTCATGTTTGTCATGAATCTTATCATAGAATATAGGTTATCATAGGGTATAAAGAACCTATTTGGAAACAATGTAAGAATGAGTGAGGTTCGCATTGATATAGACATCTATGACAACCTCCCCAAGGAGGTCACACCACTCAACCTGGCAATTCCCATCTCAGTCCATGAGGTTTGTAGCCAGGGTGTTCTCCCCAAGGAGGATGCAGCCATTAATCCAACTATGGCCATCTCAGTTCCCATCCCTTAAGGGGTTCTTCCTCATTTCCAACTTCTTGTTTATTTTTTGTTTTGTTGTGTAAGCATGTAGTTGGATATTTACAACCTTCGGGTTATGTGAAAGAGTTATTATCATTTCTTTCTCAGCCATCAGCATGTTTGCATCTTAAATGGAAACATTATATAAAGGTTAGTTGGTGAACATAATAGTCTAAGTCGTTTTTCCTCAAGGCTATTATGTTATCTTGTTGTTCTTTTTATTGTTCATGTTTTTTAGATAATTTCTCTTCATTCTAGTGTGATTCACCACTCAACTAGGGTTTGCTAGTTGAGAGGTTTGTATATACATAATTTGGTATCAAAGCATCGGTCCAAGCATATTCATTCTTCAAATTTTGGTTATATGCTCAACACCTCACTCAATAGTCTCTTATTTCAATAGTATAAACTCTAATTTAGTTCTTTTGGAATGCACCCTCCCACCCAAATCTACATTGGCACATGATTTCATCAATCTCCCTACTTCAATTTTTAACTGAAGTGGAAACCTTACTTTTGCTAGAATACATCATCATATATGATTTTTGGATCCCAGCCCTCCTACCCAGATCTCCCTTGACACTTTTTTCCCTACTTCATTCTTGAATTGAGGTGGAATCCTTGCTTCAACAAGGAGATTTAGCATCAATTCTTCTTTTGTCTACATCTCTCCATTGGAGGTCTTTATTGGTGGATTTTTAACTGCAACATAGCTTCAAGATTTGGCCCCCTTCTATGTGAGTTTTATTAATAGCTACCAAATATTTTGTATTTTTTCACTTATATGTGGTAGCTTAACTTTTCGTAAGGGCCCTCTCCCTATAGGACCTTATACACCCATTCACGGCTTTCCCTAACATGTATCTCCAACCATTTCATATATGTACCACCATATTGAACCCTAGTTTTAATTGGATCTTAGGTGCACTCTACTCCTTACTTAATTCTACAATGTTCATCCTTCATAAATGTCTTTCCCCTCCCCTCGACCCTTCTCTTGAACTAGTTACGTCTATGTTCCCTTATGTTGAGCATATTAATCATCCTTCTATAAATCCATTGGCAATAGAGGTGATTCCAAACAACATAACCTCTTCTCCCTCACCTCTGCATTTCATTTTTTATCCACTATACATCTCTATATAGAAAATACCCTTAATCACCCCTCTTTTACCTACAGTGTCTACAACTTATTTGCACCAAGTTTGGCATGGTTTTCCCTATTCAATGTGCCTTCCTTACAAGCTATAATAGCCATCCCAATCCCTGACCAAAAAAAAGACTAACCCTAACTCTTGATTCTCGTCATTCCTTACAGTTTCCCCTTCTAGAACTATCTATATATCTCACCATACCATCCTTTGATTATTCTTCACAATTCCTCTGATCCCAAATCTCCCAAATGAGAATTAAGACCTTTGAAATGGATTGTTGCACCACCATCGATATAGGAATGGATGCCATTGAATTTCATTTCTTAGCATTTGTTCTCACACACTTTATTACAGCTTGTAAGCATGCAAGTGCATACACAAGGGTTTCCCTCCTTGTAATAAAATGGAATCAAAAAGTGAATTATTCAACTATCGATGTGCCCTACCTTCATTTTGAATATAAGAAGGATTTTCACTACCAAGCTCTAATAACATTGTTCAACTCTATATTGAATTATCTAGCACGAACAACACTAACACATTTTATGGTGATCTCTCCATGATAAGGGTGGATATTAATGTAAGTTATTTTGTAGAAATTCAGGCACATAGCATGCCTCTTGGGCTTTGTGTAGATCTAAATGACTACTACAGGGTCATCAATCTCCTCAATAATAAACTATGTAATAGGATTGAAAACATGGTGAAGTTAATGGTAATATTCCCAAATTTTGTTGGCTATTTATCTCTTCAAAAATCGTGTAGCAAGATGTGACTCATTTTCATGGCAAAGGGTTGGTCACCTAGAGTCTTTGTCATTTATAGCATTAGATTGTTGTTAGACACTCTTTCTGTTGTCCCTTTCTTTTCTAAGGAAAATGCATTCATTCATTAGGGTATCGACTATCTTTGCACTATTGGTTGCATTGGTGACCTTTGAAGGTACTCATATATTTTTATTCTAATGGTATGTAACCATTTGTATGTTGCTAAATATTGAGTGGGAATTACCTATAACAAATCATACCTTGATCAACGAGGTTTCAACCACTTGTGACCTTTAGGATGGCGTACACCACACCTCTACACTTTTACAATAAATAAATCAATTTTTTTATATTCCTCATCAGTTCCAAGATCCATCTCTTCATATGACTTGTACCGAAAACACATATTCTATTCTCCCCATACAACTATAAGCAGTGATTTACCATGCCATTGTCTAGATATTTGTTTAGCATGAGATGATGATGGTTTAATATAATTTGTGGAGCATGTAATAGATTCCTCCTTTGCATCAAGGAACATTTCCCTATTGATGGTATATATGCTCTTTTAGGTTGATGCCCAACACAAACTTTCATTTGCCCACTAATGTGGCCACTTATTCTCTATTTTTATTTAGAAATGTGCCCAAGCAATGGCTCAGTGGGATGCACGCCATTTTTTTTAATATCTCTCTCTCTAATACTATGTCATCTCTTTTCTTTCATGTTGCATATAGAAGGATTTTTGTAGGTGTCTATTTCACTTCTTATCTCATAATATATCCTACCATAACACAACCAATTATGAAGACAACATTGTTCACCTTCCTTATACATATGTGTGTTATTTCTCTTCATATTATACTTGCATGGGACCAATGTCACTTCTTTATGGGAATCACCTCCAAACCCTTGATTGCACAACAATCTCACACACTACCACATTTTACAAAGATCTCTAGCCTCATTTATTGGTACCCCTCTCACATGTAACCAATGCATCCTTAAAAATATCTTATTCAACTACTCTCATTTCTCTACAAGATGCACCTTGTATATTTACCTCTAAGATATCCCCTTCTTTTAGAATTTGTGGATGCTAATCAATGGGTAATTATTCACAACACCAACTATTCAACACAATGTTACTCAACTTCCCACTTCATCTCTGGATGACATTTTCTAGATAGGCTATCTATCTCACACACTTTCCACCAAACCCTAATTGTTGTTGGGGTTACTGTTTACTTCTAATACATGGATACATTGCCTTGTCTAGAGCATCACCCCTTCTTTTGGGTGAATGTGGTTCACACCTACAAAATCACCTAATGTTGCACTAGCTAAATTTATGGCACATTACCCCTCTAGAAATAGTACCTTCCTCTACCATGTTTGGCTTATGCACCTCAAAAACCTACAATATTCTAGGTTTCATTATTTTCTCACAATTCCTTAGCAGCAATCACAACACTATTGGTCAAGTTTTCACAACCCTTGCAGCAGTAACTCAATGCATCCTATGGAGGCACAGATGCATTATTATCTCATAGCAATACCATATCTGTGGTTTCCCTTCAAAGGCCTCAACACACAACATGTGAATCTATTTTCATTTGATCCAACCCTTGATCTCACTACCATTACTAATCTATGGCCCTTGAATCAGACAACACATGTAATTATGACATTTTCGATCAAGCAAGTTTAGCTTATACTAGGTATATCTTTGTATGGTTAACACTTCAAAGAGTATCAGACTAAAGCACTTAGATAGATATCCGTTAATTGTCAAACTAACCAGGTCAAAACTACAATAACATAAGATATATAAATTGTGATAACACACTACAAGCTATGAGCGATAACTCGATGAAACAAATGTGATAATTCAATAACAAGAAATTTGATTAATGAACAAATAACAAATCCAAATATAATAATACAAGTATTCAGTTTAACGATGAAACAACAACCTAGCACCCATATTAATATGTGACTTATCCTAATCACTTATAATTTGTCTCTACAATTCTTTCTGCGGCATATTAATTTCATCAAACCTTACTTGAAGTTTCCTCCTTTCGATTTCAAAGATGTTTGTTACATGCTTATTAGGTTTTACTTTGTGCAAATTCTTATATAAATCAATCAACCAAGGAAAATTGTTTTCAAGCTTTCATATAGATTTTGTGATATTCTCATGAATATAGACCTCGATCAAGACCTAATATGGCCCAATATCAACTTTTTTTTGGAAAATTGTGATATGTCATCTTCTAGTAAAGTGATGAATTTATAGGTAAATGGAGTTTGATCATTTTCATCCTTACTATGAAGCATCAGTGGTGTGTGGTTGTTCTAAGTACAAAGGAATAAAAGACTATGATGATGTATTGTAATGGAATAATACCGATGTGATGGACTCCCTATGAGGGTTGGACTTTTGGCTCCTATTGATGTTGAAAACCTCATAGGTCTTATAGAGTGCACACATATTCATCCCTTCCTCAAAGCCTCATCCAGGAAAAGATGCATTTTAAGAAAACCGTCCAAATATTCCTTAGATGCTAAAGATTCCTCTAATGCTAAAGATTCCTCAGATTCCTCAAATTCTAAGAGTGTAAATAGTGGTTGGGTTGCTAGGAGGGGAAAATGCCTAAGAGTAAAAAAAAATATCCAAGCCTTTTACCGATCAAACTATACCTTTGGAAGGTGTTGGTGGTGTAAATATTGCAAGAAAATTGGTGCTATTATATAAACTTCATATAATAGATCCACATATGGTGATTGGCCTAGATCTAGGGCTATTCCCACTATAGAATAGTTTTTTTCATATTGTGACCATAGTTTCATGATTTCCCCTTCTAAAATCAAAGGAGAAAACATGGGCCTATATATCATGTCAAATGTGCATATTCCTAACGATAGAGAGCTTACATTAATACCTTGTGCACATTCCTAACCATAGAGAGATTACGTTAATATATTTTTGTGAAACTCATTATAGACACAATGATTATGGCATATTGGCATCATTCAAATATTCTATGTCCAATTACAGTGTGTGCTTGAATTCATTGAGAAATTTAAAGAACTATCTATACATGGATGGTGATCCATGCATACATGGTAACATTGCGAGATTTATTGATAGTGAAAAAACACAGAAATGCAAATCGTACGTTTGTTGAGACAATTGTTGACAAGGAAAGGTTCATGTCTAGGATTGCGAAATTATATGCTTTTGTAGATGAAATTCATAATATGTTTTTGGAGACGAGTTGTTAGTGGACCACAAATTTTCTATACCTATACCTATTCAAAAATAAAGCATGTAGTTTGTTTTCCCTTAGAGGTCCCAATAGGACATAAGAAGAAGGCAACAAAACGATATTGTATAACTTTTCAACTATAAGGGTTTATATTGATGAAATATTGAAAAACTAAGACGTTCCTTTGAAAATGTTTATTTTAAAATTGCTTATGTGCAATATCTCATGGAGTTTTGTTCAAAATAGTTATTGCATTAAATTTATCTTCATCTATCATATTGGGAATTATAGATACAACATATTTTTGTTCATATGGTATCCATTTTTACTGTGATGATGATAAAAGTGATCACGATAGTATCATTATTGTGTATTTTTAGGATGATATAAGGGATGACGAACATGTTACTACTGCACCTCTTCCATTTCATTGCATTACTACCTCTTGGAGAGAGAAAATGGCATTAATATGCAAGCTTTTTCCCACGAAGAGTATAACAAGTTTTTGAATGTGTCTCCTTTATAATATTTGGTTTCTAATTGTAATACTATTGTGCCTAATACCAACATTTCAAATGGAACTGGAAAAATGAACAATATAGGGAAGACAACGTGAATATGAATAGTGGAGATGAGATCATACACGATATGCACATTGCAACCAAATGTTATGTGATGTTTTTGAGAGTGAATACATTCATGTAGTTGGTGAACATGAAGAAGATATGGATGGAGGTGTTTCAGACCATGTCATTGAACATGAGCATTTAACATAGGCTATACAAACACCCCTTTTAAAGTGGTCAATAATGCAAAGTGTTATAAGTTGACCATTGTAATCCTTTATAATTTGAAAGCAGCATATGGAGGGTCAAACAATAGCTTTACACATTTGTTAAGGTATAAAATGTGATGTGTAATATAGTATAGTGTGAGTTGTGATTTATTTAATCTTTTTAGCTTTTTAATTGTTATTTAGTTGTTAATGTTAGTTTTGATCAATTTCTTATGGGACAAATTGTTTCCATTGGACAACATAATTCTTAGTACATGTAAAGTTTTAGAAAAATGTCGTCTGATTTGGGTGTTGTTTAGAAAGTATATCATGCATGTCCAAAAGATTGTATCTTATACAAAGGATAACATAAAGATGAGTTTACATCCAAAATGTGAGACAAGTCACTAGCACTCTGATATAAAGGGAAAAAATGCCCCACAAAAATTACCACACCACTTGTCCATAATTATGAGATTGCAACACATGTTTCATTGTAAATATTAACTTGAATATATGGATTGGAGTGTAAAAAATAGGAGTGGACAAGTTGTGTTGCGCATTCCTATAGATTTCCAAGGCAATGAAGCACATAGAAAATACATGGCATGAAAAAATTATATGTGAGCAACAAAGTATAAGACTTGGCTTAGCACTTCACAGAGTGAATCCATCTCCTTCCAATATATAAATTATACAATTTGGCCCATCCTCCTAATAAATTATACCATCCTTCCATGGGTGTTTTTGTGGAAAGAGCATTTGATATTGTCCCTTATTGTGCTTGGAAAGCATAAAGTTCGAGACATGGATGTTTTTTTGGAACCATTTGTAGATGAGATGTGCACCCATGGACTAGCATTAGTATGCATGATATTTCATAACCTATATCTGACAGGTGATTTACAATGTACAATGTGATTTGGCTGGATAATCCATGACTTTCCAGGGGTGGGATTATGTTCCAATATAACCTTTCTTTTGGAACAATGTAAATCAATTTTAGCAACTATGAGTCAATGGGGTTCATCAACAATTGATGCATCGTGACTATTTTTTTTACTTTTGTTGTTCAAGATTGAGGACAAAAGGATTATTCACTTGCCCACCCCGTGGAGAGGAAATTTGTTCAATGTATTCTTTGCATAAGTGAGTTTATGAAGGAAACATGTCATTTTTGCAACCAAATCATCATTTTTGTCAAATGAAGAGAGATTTTAATGAACAAATTGAGGTAAGACCCCCTCCTCATAACATGATGCCAGTAGATTGGTCAAAGAAGATTCAATCTTGCATTGAATTGGTCTAGGAGGATATGTACAATGGAGACCTATTTGATATTGACAATGATCTAGATGACTTCAAAATTCCTTTTGATTGCATGCCAAAAGGCATAAACATGCCTTCCAAATTCCATGATCTCTTGTGTTTGAAAGAAATCAAAGTGGCACATTTATTAGATCTTATGCACATGTTCAAGAATTAGTTATATTGTCTTTGGAAACATATTTATTCCACTAAGAAAGTTACAAATGCATCTAGAAGAGATTTGGTCTTTTCAAGGACAAAGAAATAGCTATGAGAAAAATAAACAATTAATACGGATGGCCAAAAAAATTATCCTACTACCGGTGATATTTTCCAAGGATGACTTAGAGCTTGTGAAGAGTGTGATTTGTACATTAGAGCACTAATAGGATATGATTATTCATTGAGAAAAGCATTCATCGTTGATGGTCAATTGATGGGTGTCAAGACACATAATCACCATAATTTGTTAAAGGTACATAATACTCATGTGGTTTTGGCATAAATTAGTGTGGAATTCATAATTGAGTACCCCTTCTAATATTATGACCATATTCTAACTA